>CAWUFW010002149.1:2200000-2381262 GCA_963921515.1 Calotriton arnoldi
ACCCTGATGCAGAGATCTGGCCCGGGACCAGGGTTCAATTCCCGCCTCGGCGGGTCTTGGGCTCAATTTCCTCTGACCTGATAATTCTCGCCTCGGTGCCTATTCTAAACATGGGTCCCACTCTGCAACTCTGGGCAATAGCTTGCTTAATCTCCACAACGGCCCCAACAGCGCTGGGATGCCTGGCTTCACCCTGGGGGTGCCCAGGAGTGGACATTTCACAGGGAAAAGCCAGGAAGGGTTCCAAAGCGGTATGCGTACAGCGCCTGGACACCCCTTTGGGGGTATGGGTGCGCTTTACAAGTACAAATTTCATTTCATACAGTTGCACACGCCATCATCGCTCGCCCGCCCCTGTGCACACAGGCTGCTGCACCCCAGCCTCTCCCGCCACCCAGGGGTGATTGCCTGCCCCTGTGCAACCAGGCCTCACTGCTCACCTTCTGCCACTGGCTTGTCTCCAAGAGGGCCCACCACGTTCCGGTGGGATCTCCAAGCCCGGGGCCCGTGACCATGGCACCCTCCACATCATGCAGCCCTGCACCGCGGGCCACCAGGTCACACACCTGACTCTGGGTCTTGATTTTGCAATGGCAGAGACCACATCAGTGCACATGGCATCATCGCAGGCTGCACACCTGCTCAGCGCTTGAGGTGCCACTAACTCTGTGAACCGCGAGGCAATGCCACGTGGCGGGAGGCCTGCACTGCCCGCTGGCTCAGGCCTACACTGCGGTCCAGCAGGGCTCACACTGATCCTTGCCAGTCCGGACCGCCAGGACAGCGCATCATCGCAGGCTGCACACCCGCTCAGCACTTTAGGTGCCCCTATCTCACTGCACCGCAAGACTCCGTCCCGTGGCGGTGTGACTGTGCCTGCCGCAGTGTATCCGGTGCCACCAAGTCTGTGCACCGCTAGCCATGGACCCTTAATGATTGAGTTCCGTGGTGCGGACGCCATCATGTCACCCCCGGCACTGGGCAATGTGAGGTGGCAGGGACCTAGGCCCTCATGCATACATGCGAACTACACGGAGACACCCAGTTAGAGAGTGGAAATGGCGTCCAGCACATGCGCCAGGCCCATTTTATTGGCAGGGTCACATATCCTATGACGCCTGTGCTGGATGGGTGTGGTGTGGGTGTACACCAGCCGTGAGGGAGTGGCTGTGGAATGCTGACAACTAGACCTGTGAGCTGCAGATCCCTACAGTGAAGACCTGGGACATGTGGCGTTGTCGTTGTCCCCTGTGTGCGTAAACGGAGTGGGCTGTCCTGGCGTATGCCAGTCCAGCGTAAGGGTGTGAACAATGACCCCGGAGCTCTGGGTGTGGTTCCGTCCTGGGCTGGACAAGGAAGTGACTAATGGATGTGTCTCTGTTGTAGTGTCGGTGCCACCCGGACCGCAATCGGCAATCTGTCACCCTGTGACAAAAGTCCCACAACATGAGCAACATGGACGAAAGGGGGAATCACTGACCCTACATTCATCCATACTTCCACACTTGAAAGATCATAGACATGACACATCTGTGTAAATATGAATGTTTATTGCATATTCAGTGGAGTGTTGCAGGTGGAGCAGTACAGGGCCTTGCCAACCCCACTTTACATTGTTGACCTGTGGAGGGCCAGCCAGAGTCCTTCAGGGAATGACAGGTACATCAGGAGAGGAGGAGTTCAGTCCGCAGTCTGATAGCTGTGTCATTGGTGACCAAACAGAATATGGCAGTCCATGTCGAGGTCCAAGGTGAGTAGACAGTTGTTCTTGTCGCAGAGTCAGGACTCTAGCGATGTCAGCCATGGTCCGTTGTAGAGCATGCAGCGGACTGTGGGTGTCCGCTGATGGGACTTAGACACCCGCGTATGGCGTCTAGTTTGGCTAACATGCGGTCGAACCCCACCTGTACCTGTTCAGCCAGCTTCTCCTGGCACCCCAACACATGGCGTTGGAAGGCCATGTGTTCGTCGTGGGGGTCCTGCGAGGCAGCCGTGGTGGTGGGTGCTGCCTGCTGTGTGTTCTGTGCAGGGGGTGGGTTCTCTTCGTGGCAGCTGGGCTGCCCTGCTCCTGGAAGTGGGCTGCGGAGGCTGTCCACGAGCTGTTGGAGGGCGTTGGAGTCGAAGGTGTGGTGGTCCTCTTTGTCATCAGAGAAGAGAGGTTCGGACTGCTCCGCAGGAGGTGTTGAATTTCCCCCTGCAATGTGAAGGGGAGATGCAGTTTAACATTGTGTTCACATGTATGTTGACGCATTGTACATGTTTACATTCAGACTGCATGACAATGTACATTGTGACTGTTTGGGGGGAGCTGCCTATCTGATGTGGGACAGTGGATATTCCGACTACATCACGGATGTGTGTTTGTACTTGTACATTGTCAACTCACATTTCCCTGCAATGCCAAATGTGATTGGCCAGTTTCTACGCACATGCGGCACCAGTTGTGTCCTCTGTTCTGTTGTGGACGTGTTGCGGTTTGTACCACATCATTGTCAATGTTGATGTGCTTTGCATGTAATGTGTGTGTGCCGCATTTTGGGGGAGTCACCCCTGCAGCTCTGATTTAGCTGCCCCTTATCCCTTACATGCGGTGTGCCTCAGGCTTCTGTGCTTATGCGGTGCTGAGATGTTGCATACCTGTGTGCATTGGTCTCTTGGTGGGAGTTGGGGGTCTGGGGCATGGTTTGTCCGCAGATGTGCTATGCTTAATTGTGCATGTGTGCCATTGTGCCCATCTCCCCCGTCCCCCAGTCCCTGGTCGTTACTCACCTTGTTGCTGTTGTGTCCGGTCATGTTGAGCAGTGTCCGGTCCCCCGACTCCTGCCACCGTCTCCCCACTGATGACTGTGGACACCATTTCCTCCATCTCGTCCAGCTCCTCCTGTGGCGCTGGACTCCCACCTCCAGTCTGCATTTCTGCCTTCCGGTTGTTTCAGCTTGGTTTTGCGCTTCACATCATTCCAGCGCCTCTTGACCTCATCCATTGTCCTCCTCAGCACTCCGACTGCATTCACCTTGTCCATGATGGTCTGCCATATTCCATTTTTAGTTGCCAGTGACACAGTGGAGGTGACGAACAGTGGTTGATGGTGTTCTATCATCTCTGTTATCAGGATCCTGTTTTCCTGCGGACTGAACCACTTCTTCCTACTCTTCTTGTCCTTGCCCTTCCCTGACCCCGAGGTCACAGGCTGGTCCTCCGGGGTTCTTGTGGGGTTATGGTTGTCCTCTGTACTTGCTCCGGATGCCTCCATTGTGCTTCGCTGTTGTTTGGCTTTTGTTTGTATGTTTTTTTCTACTTTTATAGTGCATTTTCCACATGACGCGTGGGAATTGCAGGCCTGTGGCTGGTTTTTGCAGATTTTTGGATCGCGATTGGTGTCATCGCTACTATTTTCCCGTTGTGGTTTCGCGTTTTTGCGGCGTCGCGTTGATTTTAACGCGTTCATTTGACGCGTTATCGTGTGACTATCGCATGGTACCGCCGTGTTGGGAATACCACGTTGACACGGCGTTATTTTCCCGTGATGGGCTGCGATGTGAAGTGTTGCGTTAAGCTGAATTTGCGGTAGTTATCACACGTTCTTGAGAATATGCCCCTAAGAAAATTGAAAATTGAAACAGGAGATGCAACCTAACACTCCCAGGGTGCCACCTCTAATCTACACCACATCATCATGTGAGCTCGGCGTTCCCTCGGCACTCTCCCTACCTTTGGGTTGTTCTCCCAAAAATGATGCCTCTTGGAATTCCTTTATCCTGCCAGATTGCATAGAACTACTACACGCTATGACAACTCTAAAACCGGCCAACCACTTCAATGATCCTCTGCCGGCTAAATTTTTTAAAGACCTCAACTCGGCCATTCTACCGCTTTGGTCGAGGATCATTCATGAATCTCTCCTGCAGGGGAGCATCTCTGATTGTCTCAAAATTGGGCAAGTAACTCCCATCCCTAAGAAGCCCAACTCAGATTTATCTGATCCTAACAATTTCCGACCGATCACCAACATCATGACACTAGCCAAACTCCTCGAGAAATGCGTCCACAAGCAGCTCTGCAACCATATAGAGAAATTTCAACTACTTGACCTTTATCAATCCGGTTTCAGAGCAGGGCATAGTACTGAAACTGCTCTAACTCACATTGTGGATGACGCCCTGAAATCCCTAGATCAAAATGTCCCCTGTCTTCTGATCTTTCTGGACCTGTCTTCTGCATTCGATACCATCAAACATGAAAACTTTATTAATCTTCTGCAACTTAGGATGGGTCTCTCGGGGCCGGTCCTAAAGTGGTTTGCCTCTTTCTTACATAACCGCACTCAAAGGATTAAACTCAACCAGTCCCTCACATCCAGTACCCCGGTCAGGATTGGAGTTCCGCAAGGATCCGCACTCTCGCCCACGCTCTTCAACCTTTATATGGAACCTCTCACTGTCATTCTGAACAATTCTCACATTCATTACCACATGTACGCGGACGACACGTAACTGTACCTGAAGATCTCCTCTCTGGAGGACATTAGAACCTTAAATGAGGCTCTCTCGCAAACTCAACAATGGTTAGCCCAGAACCATCTTTTGTTGAATACCCTCAAAACTGAATTCCTGCTGATTGCCCCACACAACCACTCTGCACCGACCCGCGAATGGCTAAAACAACTCACAGCCCTTAACTGCACCCCTCACGTGGTTGATTCCGCTAAATACCTTGGACAAATACCTTAATATGTAAACTCACATCAGTACCACTATTAGGGGTGCCAACTTTCATCTTAACACATTTAAGAAAATCAAGCCTTTCTTTCGGCCAGAAGACTTACAGCCTGCAGTACAATCCCTGGTGATATCACGACTTGAATATGGCCTGGCGACCCTTGCGGGGCTTCCTAAAGCGAGCTTGGCCCCTCTCAGAGCCACGCTCAATGTATCGGCCAGGCTCATCACAGGCTCCAAAAAACACGATCGCATCACACCTGACCTTTTGCAGCTCAACTGGTTGTCTATTGAATCCAGGATCCATTTCAAAATAGCTTGCCTCACGCATAAAGCCCTGCATTTCAACACTCCGGCCTATCTGGCGAACAAGCTTGTTCTTTCTGGCTCCGGTCGGAACTTAAGAAGTACGTCCACATTACTCTTGAAACCTCCTAAATTAAAAAAGAAAAGTACGTACAAACGTGCTTTCTCCGGCCTTGCGCCTAAAATCTGGAACGCTCTTCCTACAGAGATGAGAGGCAATCCTTCCACTGCCTATTTCAAGAAACAGCCAAATGGCTTTTCCTGAGTGGACATTAACTGCATCATCCTGTACTCTTCCTCTAGTCCTCTTGTTGACAGATTTGACATTTATCCCAACATATCTTTCGTTATTTATTTTTGATTGGATGGTAAACTGTTATTTTACTCTAGGGCCCTTCCGGAACTATAATAGAAGAATACTTCTTGGGCCGATTACAGATTTGTCATTTACTCTACTATGCTGTGACGAGCCACTCTATGATTGTTTTACTGTATGTTACAGGAAATATATTGCACTATATGAGAAACTGAACTAGCAGGGCCCTCTACCCGGTACATGATCTTGATTGTTTACTCTTTGTTGTTTTACAATGTTGACCTCAACTGTTCTGAGTTCATGCATGCTTCTGTCTCTGTGTACAGCGCTCTGATACCCGCAAGGGTCATGTTCGCGCTTTATAAAACTATTCAAATAAATAAATAAAATATACAAAAGGGAAATATGCGGGTCACACAGAGTTTTATGGTCCTATGACCCTAGTGCCAACATGTTTCAGTCCAAAAAGTGGCCCAATTAGGTCCCGGACTTTCTTCAGGGCAAAAAATGTCCTCCCTGGTTATTATAGCATCAGGATATCTCTCTATATATACAAGGGCAGGTAGTTGCACCTTTGTAAAAAATATCGAAAACAAACAACTTATCTTGTTTTCTTGTGGGTTTGCATTACTCCATCTGTGAAAGAAAAAAAAAAAGAAGAAAGGTCGAAAGAATCCTTGCATTTCAAACTTCCCATCTGTGATGTGCTCTGTACACCCATGCTTGTCAAACAGGGATGGTGTGTAGGAGCCCTCACACTTCATACCCATTTGATACGTGATCACGATTCGTAATTCTACCAGAGCAATTTGCTCTGTATAATCTCTGGTGAAGTGGCGATATAAATTGCATTCTGCCACTAATCCAAGTACAGTGAAAGTGTAGTCGGTTGAACTGTGCCTTCACACCACATCCCTATCACTCACATCATGCACTACAAACATGTCGTCATTCACCATAGTTGCACTTGTACTTTGTAAAATCCCCCTTTCCCCAATTTGGGAGAGTGCACGCTTCACGAGTGATCGCAGCACTGCGGGGGGTAGCCCTATAGTAAAACTCTGTTGTTGGTCCGACGAAGGCAACGAGGTGATTAAAAAAATGAGGGGAAACAAAACAGAGCCGCTCGTGCTTTTAGAGAATCGTAACGGTTGTCAGAGCCAAATCATACCTGCATGGTGAGTGCTCTGCAGTCCGTTGTGCCGTATACTTACTACGCCAAGGGTCCTGCCCCGTATGCACACCTACTCGGTCTGCGTCCCCGGGCTTTCGCATAATTCTCAGGCTGCCCTCACTATTTGTTAAGGGCATCTGGAAGTTGTTCCGGGTGGGATGGGAGCGCGGCCCCGCCTGCGTTGACGCGTCAACACGACGCGTTACATGTACCCGCACCACCTGATCGTGTTGAACTACTCAACTCAGAAGTAAACTAGGGAATTGTAGTTTGCGGTGCGCCTGCAGTCACGATTATATGTTTCAATAAAGCTTTATTCACGCAGTACTCAAGCAGTAATATGTGAATGTTGTAGAAAACTGCCAAACTTGGACACATGGGATGTGCATTTGAAGTGTATTTAATTCAAATTTGGAGTACCAAGTGTGTATAAGGCATAACAGTAGCGACATCCTTCCCCCAAAGGTGGCAGTATACATTAATCTAGGTGGGACCTAGATGGTCTGAGATGACACTAGTCCAGCAGTACGCCCTGTAATGAGTACCCAAGCTGTCTCAATCATAGTTCGAGGGTTCTAACAAGAGCAGGTTGAAAGCTACATCAGCTGTAACCAAAGAATAAACCATCATACTGTTGGGATAATGCGAATACAACATACCAAATTCCTGACCCTATTAGTTTCACCCAGGTTCAAATACATAGAACTCACCATTTAGGTGGTTCATCTGTGGTTTAGTTGGTTCCAAGGGATGGAATCATTATCATAGAGGTATGTATTCGAGTGTAGCGCCTCCCTCTATAAGTTTCACCCAGGTTCAAATACATAGAACTCACCATTTAGGAGGTTCATCTGTGGTTTAGTTGGTTCCAAGGAATGGAATCATTCAATCCCTTCTTATGCGTCCTGAGTCGACACCCAACGTTGTTCTCTTTCTAATAACCTTCTAGCTATATTCCCACTCCCTTTGACTTTTTCTATGATGGTCCACTTTAAATCTTGGTCTGTGTGCCGCTTCTCTAAATAATGGCTGTCAGTTTGGTGGCTGAAATGGAACGTCTAATCGTGCTATGATGCTCACTCAAACGTACCTTCATCTTTCTAGTAGTCATACCTACGTACATGAGTTGGCAGGGGCATGTGATAAGGTACACTACATTGTCAGAATTGCAATTTGTATGTGCACGTTGTAACCATGGATATTCAAGACCCAAGTCTATCTGTTTCGTGTGTTCAGTAAATGGGCATACCACGCATGATCCGCATGGGTAATGGCATGTGACTGGAGGTTGGTTCCACAGGGTCAGTTGGTTGTTATGTTTTGGTTTGTATGTATCTGTGTGTACCAGTGTAATTCTCAAGCTCTTGTTTCTTTTCAAATAAAACGTGGGTTTGTCAAACGTGAGTTTGTTAGAAGTCAGAATAGGCCATTTGTTATTTATGATTTTCTTTATCATATTGGAGGAGGAATTGTATGTGGTGACACATATGAGTGAGTTTACTTCTGCCTTTGTATTGGTCTCTAGTAGTGCTGCTCTCGGGGTGTTACGAGACCTTTTGCGGGCCCGATCTATGACCTTTTTGAGGTAAGCTTTCTGTTGTAACTTGTGGGTCAATTTGTCTGCCTCTTTTTTGTAGTTCTCTAGGTCAGAACAGTTTCTTCGGATTCTAAGGAACTGTCCAATAGGCAGGTTTTCCCTCAATGACCGGGGATGTGTACTATCAAAACGTAAAACACTGTTCTAATCCGTCGGCTTGGTATACAGTGAACTCTCCAGTCTACCGCCTCTGGCCATGATGTTAACATCTAGAAAGGATACTGTCTCATTGTTTGATGATTTGGTGAACCGGTGGTGAGGATTCAACAGGTTGATCCATCTGGCAAAAGTCTACTGTGCTGTTCTCATCGCCCTTTCAGATGATGAGGATATCATCTATATATCTAAACCATCTACATATTCTGTCTGAATATGGATTGTTGGACCAGATGTGTTGTTCCTCAAAGTAGCTCATGTACAGACAGGCTATACTAGGCACAAACGTGCTGCCCATGGAAGTCCCATGGACCTGGAAAAACAGTTGTTCTTCAAACTTGAAAAAGTTTTCTGTAAGTGCCAAGTGCATCAGAGGAATAATCCACTCAATCGGTGCCTCCCACTGCCAATCTTCACTCCGCAGTATGTCTTTGATCACACGTAGGTTCTCCTCTTGAGGAATACTGGTATACAGTGCCTCCACATCCAAGCAAACCATGGTGTTCACTTCTGGGTCATATTCAAGATCAGTGAGTAGGTTTAACAGATGTTTTGTATCCCTGACGTATGATTTAATCTTTGTGGCCTCACAATCAGAGCCAACCACTGCAGTGGACCCTGATACCCCTCCTGCTCCCATCCCTCCCAAAACCAAACCCAGTCCCAAATAGTTTGTCCCCTTTGGTGCCTGGCATGCCCCCAAGATGCCCCTCTCAGGGGAGGTGTCCCCTTGCAAGAATTGTGCTGGCAAGAATGTTTTGGCTGGATGTTCACAGTCACATGGACACTAACAAGTGATAGACTGGCCAATGGCCTTATGTTTATGACGAAAGATATATTTATTTTGCTGTTGAATAAAGCAATTTTTTTTTAATAAAAGCATTGTTGTTCAACAACATGTTTCAGAGTTGAATGTGTGACAAGTGGAATTGTTTTTCTATATTTACAATGATATTAGTGGGGCATGTTTTGCATATGTTACATGTAGTTTGTGCACTTTGACAGAAGGTATTTTAATATGTGGGGTCTGCATTTCATGGTTTTCATTGCCAATTTATGTCTTGGATCTTAGTGTGGAATGCATCACAAGGTCTTACTTTTGTTAATTTCTGTGTGTGTTGTGGTGGACTTATGCATTCACTGTGTGATAACACATATGTGTGTTTGTCATTATTCCTGGTCCAGCGTCAAATGTGCTATTCCCTAGCATGCTGACTGTAACTACCTGATGATGAAAATCACTCAACCTGCATACACAACATGCTATTGACCCATGTTCTGATTGAAATCACAATTATGCTCAATGCAAAAACAACAATTGATGGACAGAATGCAGAACAATGTCCTACATTCACCCCAGTACAGAGATCTGGGCCTAAATCCATCGTTTTTTTGCTCACCATGCCATTCCAGTTTGAACCCAGCCATATGCAAATCAGTCTTGACCCTGTGCCCAATGGGAACAGTCCAGCCCTAACTGCCAGGAAAGGTCTGCCCTGGACTGGAAACAAGCATCATAGGACCGGTTTCAGGGTTTCACCCCTCATAAGCCAGGATAGCCTGACTCCAGTGGCATGGAGAGCACGGGACCCACGTCTGGGCATACCCGTCCCACTCGGGGTAACAAATGCAAAAACAACAATTGATGGACAGAATGGAGAACAATGTCATACATTCACCCCAGTGTTTGCGTAGCACAGTGATGCTCAGGCACTCAAAATATGATTTACACACAATCTGTGATCATCTCTTGACATGGCATGTATGTTTTTACTGGCCAAATGTTTTGTAGTTAAATGAACGATGCTGCAGATCAATGATGAGGTATGTAGGTCAGACTTTCCAGTTGTGACTTACCTCCCTGCAAGGTCCCTACATTGAGGCAATATCCCTGCACCTGACATGCACTGACAGTGAAGTTTGTGTGTTCAACATGATACTACCTCTGTCAATGCATGTAAGGCAGTGCACCATGGTGGTTCTGTCACAAAGGCTGACAAGCAGCCTTTATTCGAAGAACAGATGATATTCCATTGAATTTGTGACATGATGTTGCATTGTCCTGGTTGGGACTGTGTAAGTGCGTGAGTCCATTGTTTTGCTCAATGAAGGCTCACATAACCATCGTCTGCAGGTGACACTGTGGTGCACCTGCATCTCCACTCTACCCATCCCTGAAGTTTGGCCTTTTTTTTTCAGCAACAATGTGTGAATACCTTTCATTGACAATACAGTGTGAGCTAGTTTTTTGAGTAAATACCTGCAGCATGTACTCCACATGTACTGATATGAGATTTTATTTTTGGAAGAGAAGTTTCATGTTTCATATCCATTTTTAATACTTTCTTTTTACCCCCAACCCAGGTATTGCAACTTATTGTATTGGGGTATTTTCATGGACACCAGATATGCATAATCATATATGGGGGTATTTACCCCAAACACAAGTAATACCTCTTCATGTATGAGAGTATTTGCCCAAAAACAAGTTAGTCATCTTCATGTATGAGGGTCTTTACCCCAAAATCAAGTTAGGCATCTTCATGTTTGGGGGGATTTACACCCACAACAAGTTAGGCATCTTCATGTATGGGGGTATTTACCCCAAAATTTAATTAGGTATTCTCATGTATGGGTGTATTTACCCCTAACACAAGATGGGCATCTTCATTTGTTGGGGTATAGGCCACAAAATCAGGTTCGGCATCTTCTTGTACATGGGTATTTCCACACAAAACCACATTTGCATATACACATATGGTGTATCCACCAAAAAAGCATATATTTTAGGTAGTTTCCACCCCCCATATTGACTGGACATTGCTGTAGGTAGTTGCCACCCCTCCTATTGACTGGACATTGCTGTAGGTAGTTGCCACCCCTCCTACTGACTGGACATTGCTGTAGGTAGTTGCCCCCCCATATTGACTGGACATTGCTGTTGCCACCCCTCCTAATGACTGGACCTTGCTGTGGGTAGTTGCCACCCCTCCTACTGACTGGACATTGCTGTAGGTAGTTGCCACCCCTCCTATTGACTGGACATTGCTGTAGGTAGTTGCCACCCCTCCTATTGACTGGACATTGCTGTAGGTAGTTGCCACCCCCCATATTGACTGGACATTGCTGTTGCCACCCCTCCTATTGACTGGACATTGATGTAGGTAGTTGCCACCCCTCCTATTGACTGGACTTTTCTGTAGGTAGCTGCCACCCCTCCTATTGACTGGACATTGCTGTAGGTAGTTGCCACCCCCCATAATGACTGGACATTGCTGTAGGTAGTTGCCACCCCTCCTATTGACTGGACATTGCTGTAGGTAGTTGCCACCACCCATATTGACTGGACATTGCTGTTGCCACCCCTCTTATTGACTGGGCCTTGCTGTAGGTAGTTGCCACCCCTCCTATTGACTGGACATTGCTGTAGGTAGTTGCCACCCCCCATATTGACTGGACATTGCTGTTGCCACCCCTCCTATTGACTGGACCTTGCAGTGGGTAGTTGCCACCCCTCCCATTGACTGGACATTGCTGTAGGTAGTTGCCACCCCTCCTCATGACTGGACATTGCTGTATGGGTAGGTGTCGTACTTATCTTCTGCGACGAACGCGTCGGTTGTAGTAGTGCTCGAAGAGGTAGAGAATGGGGATTACATGCACCATCCTATTCATGGCTGCACGTCTCGTTCAGCAGAAATAGTGTTGTGACGCGAATCGGTGCTGAAATACTCCCCTTCCGGCTGCTCTGACATGTTGGTTGTAGCGACGGATTCGGCGCATGGGAAGTACACATTGTACTTCGGCGATTGTAATTGGACTTGGAAATGACTCCGGGCGGCTCCTTTCTGTGTTTCCAGAGGCTTTTCGTTTGGACTATGAGGACGGAATCGGAGTGACTGTCTCATTCGGTGAGTAAAGGTTTTTGTGCATCGTACTGTGTTGTTTGGTTTCACCGGCTCCCAATACATGTCGGTTGTACTGTTCTCCGCCAGACGCATCTGGGAGGACCTTCCTAATGACATCGGAATCGGGCCCATAGTGTGTTGTTTACCACGGTTGCAGGAGTAGAGTCTTGGGGGTGTTGGATTCAGTGCCTCATATCCCCAAAGGAACAACCTGGTTTTCAGGTGAGTGGCATCCTAACAGGTCTACCATGTCACAGGCAGAGGAAGCAAACACCTGGCATGCCCCCTCTTTTGTATATCTTATCAGCCAGACACAAATCCCAGTGGGAGAGGAGCAGCCTCTAGAACCACTTTTGAGTAACAGCTGCAAGAGTGGGCAGGGTTACTCCTAGGACCGTTATCCCTATTAGTTAGGGAGAGGCCAGGAGTCATTTCATTGGCATATTTAATGTCTCTAGCAAAGTAGTATACCATATGCCAAGGGACTGTACATTAAATGCTGCTAGAGAATCTGTAGCTCTTATTGTGCCACTCAGTTAAGTGCCCCTTAGAACATGTACCAGGCCTTCCATTGCAGCCTCAGTGCAGTTTTATACCCTCTTGGCCACCCTTAAACTCCTCTTTTATTGCATATATGTCACCCCTAAAGTAGGCTCTATGTAACCCATAGGGCAGGGTGCATTGTAATTATAAGGTTGGACATGTATGTTTATGTTTTGCATGTCCTGGTATTGAAAAACTCATAAATTAATTTTTCACTACTGTGATGCCTACCTCTCCTATAGGATAACATTGGGTTATCCTATTTCATTCAATAAGTGCTATCTTTTGATTGGTAACAGGTAGACTTTTCGTGTTTGAAAAAGTGTAAGTAAAAATCCTCTTTAATGGTAAAATCGGATTTTAAGTTACAATTTTGAAAATGCCACTTTTAGAAAGATTACATTTTTCTGCAGTATTTAGTGCCTGCAGCCTGTTCCCGGGTCACATGACTGGGTGTAGTTGGCAAATGTTTATTCGTCCCAGACAGCCACACAATAGAGGGAATAGGTGTGCTTGGATGGGCCATAAATTGGCAGAATGGGGACGGACCTGGGCCCAGACTCACTTGCTACTGAATAGGCTGTGCCCTATCTTCACACAAAGGACTTGTCAACACAGCTTTGTTCATGCTGCCAGCTTAGAACCAGGACAAAAGAGGCAGGGAATTCAAGGACTTCAAAGGGCAATTCTCTAGAACCTTCTTATACTTCAAAGTTGGCACCAAATATAAATATTGGACCCTCAGACCCAACTCTTCAGAGCACCTCTAAACCTGTGAAAGTTTCTGAAGGACTGCTGTGCTGCTGTGCAAGTAGGACTGCTACTCTATTGCCCTGCTGCTCTATTGGCTGCTGCCCTGCTGCCTGAGAGAAGGTCTGTATCTGCATCTTAAGCACAGAACCACCAGAGTGACTACAAGGGCTTGTTGGCTGGCCTCCTAATCACATCCTCAGGGACAGAAATGACCTTGAAACCTGCACCTAGACTCTAGTTGCTGTGAGTCCTACCTGCCAAGTGGTGGCACCCCAGCCCTGGACCCTTGGAATTGTACCTGAAGGTGCTCTGCCAGCCCAGCTTTGGTTCCCATCGAAACGGATGCAAAGCAACCCGAAGCCCTGCAACGCCTTGCCATACAACTGCCAGCTTCATCAAAATCAATGCAAAGCAACACAAAGCCCTGCAAAGCATCACTGCACAGCTTAATCAGAACCAGCATCAGACAATGCTAAGCCACACAAAAAAATGCCACGCAGAACGCACACCAGAATTTAAAGTACTTTGTTCGGTGGGCCTATGTACCAAGTAGGTGGCCCGCGCTCCATCATTGTCAACCAGAAACCCAATTTCCAACACTGTCTATTCTTGAATCCACATGTATCAAAAATGCTTTACACCTCTTCATGATTTTTCATGTTTCTTTAATATGAATAAATTCATCTTTGTAAAATAATTCAATGTCCATAGTCAATGTGTTTCTTAACACCTCAGTCCCCTTTAAATTTGGGCTCAAGCTCGAGCCCTTTTTTAGAGTGTTAGAATGTCAACTCTGTAACCAAATAAAACAACAAGCAGTGAAACTTATCTATGTTCCATGTACTAAAAAACAGTTGATGTTCAGAAATTGTATTTCTAAACAAGGCAGTATTTGTGTGAATCTTTATGCGCTGTTTCAGTATTACAAGTTTCAACATGAAGGCCCCTCTGTGAATCCCTACTTAAGCCTAAAAGACCCTGGTGAGTTGATGGGGAAACTTATCACCTTCTCAGCCATATTACGGTGAGTCTGGTGCTGGACAGAATGCAAAGAATTTGTGCATCTGACAGCCTTGGCAAGAAGTATATTGTGTCAATCACATGAGGAGATCTACAGTTAATAAGGCGAACAAGCTTAGTTTAAGGGGAGGATGTCATAGTGCTGAATCTGCAAACCTACAACATCACCTAAGCTGCCACCTTTAATGATTAGTGCTGATTCTGTGCATCCAAAACTTCGACAAATCAATGTGCCACATTCAGCCTATCTTTAGCAGCAGGTGTGAGGAGGATTTCAGGGGCAGTGGGTTTGACAGCTTGGCAGCAACTATCAGTAGAGAAACCAGCGTGGTGTATACTGAAGGTAGCCATGTAAAGGCACATCATACTATAACGGCGCATACAGTTCTAGACATTCAATACTATAGTGGAACAGGATGGATGGCTGCTGCAATGCTGTAGCAAGCCTGCTGTTTGAAAAGCCAAATACCTGCAGCTGTTTGCATCACTAAAGAGTGTGCGTAGTAAAAAT
Organism: Calotriton arnoldi; assembly: GCA_963921515.1. Taxonomy (NCBI): domain Eukaryota; kingdom Metazoa; phylum Chordata; class Amphibia; order Caudata; family Salamandridae; genus Calotriton; species Calotriton arnoldi. The sequence goes on from CAWUFW010002149.1 coordinate 2,215,004, forward strand.
GACACAAGATCGTGCACAAAGTCCTGTGGTACATGAGCACATAACAGTAGACCAGCTGTTTGTAGCACAACTCGCCTGCTGCTGTTAAATGTTGATAACGCTGGCATAATCACGAGGATCAGTTTACAAAATACACGACATCTAAAAACTAAATACCATGGGTAGAATAAAAGCACATAGAGGCCAGTCCTACCACCATTTCCAGCGCTACGTTCACCAGACCGTTGTAACCAGAGATCTACGCAAGGCCAGACAATGCAAAATTCCACTGATAAGTTGGATGTCATATTACAAGCTATAGAAGGCCTCATAGACATCAGTGGAGTCATGAATAGAAGAGATTTGAGACGACTTATGGCCTGCTTCGAGAAGATCAACAAAAATTTGCCTGCAGGGTCACAGACACTGGACGGAATATCTCAGACATAGTGCCACGGCTAGCAGACCAAGTTAGGATCTCTAACGACCTGCAGGATAGAATGCAACTACTGGAGTACCAGGCAGAGGATGCTGAAGGAAGAGCCTGCAGAAACAACATTCGAGTAGTGGGCAAGCCGAAGGGTTGGTAGGGAGGGATCTCATAAAATTATTGATTTTCTGGAAGAATGGGTGAAGACTTTTACACCAACACTGACACTTTCACCTCACTTTTTTTGGAAATGGCACACACGGCACCTGCTCACAGGCCTCGACCAGAGGCACCTCCACGTCCAATAGTCGCGAAAATGCGCCACTATAAAGACAGGGATGCAATATTACAAGTGGCCAGACATGCTGCTCCCCTTAAGTGTAAGAACATTTGTGTCTCTACTTTTCCCTGATTATACACTGTTAACCCAGCGGCAGCGCGCCTCTTTTCTCCCAGTGAATCGATGGCTTCAAGACCTAAATGTTCACTATTCTTTAATGTTCCCGGCAAAGTTGTGAATTATATGCGAACAGCGTACTCACTTCTTTTTGGGCCCAGAGTCAGCCTGGGATTGGGTGGAGGCTCACTTCGAGGGGATCTGCCATCTGCCAAGGATTAGCAATCAAGCACCGCGGCATGCCTGACGAGGGGACAGAGAAAATGGTACTTACAATAAGCCCAGGGATACTACACAATTACCCTCCCCAAATGAGTTGTAACAGAGTCAAGAATCTGCTCTAGAAGCTGCTTATGCCTTGTGTTGTGCCTCGCCCTCACGTCGCACAGACTCAGGCTCAGCTACAAGTGATGATGACATAGCTTCTGCACGATCAGACATGGGTGGCTTCTGACTGACCCGATTGTTATGCTGCAAACGGCAGAAGACTTGCTATAATACGCCAATTCCTAAATTTCATGGGCCTAGATAATATATCCTGTTGGGTACACTATACTAATCCACAGACATGCGCATATAATAAGTCTTAGTTTGCAGATCTGCAGGTCACCACCCCCATCTGAGTTTCATCACTACACACTGAATTGACACTTCCCCAATTTTGAGAGTAGTCTTTCAATACTCAGTTTTGGGCGTGCAGCTATTATCAACAGGCTCTGGTTTCTGTTAGATTGTTATTAGTTAAATCCCACTGTTATCCCTATAAGGCACAAGCAATACAGAAACACACTCATGAACAAATACAAGGGAGTTGATGGAACGGAGGGTTGCGAGGGGGGTTGTTTACCCTCCAGAGAATGGCATCATGGTTTATCCGCAAAGTACTAGAATTGTGACCCGAAATGTGCAGGGACTGCACTCGGGCCACCGTCGATATTCCATATACGTATACATTAAACGGCAGCAGGAGCATATTTGTATTTTGCAAGAGACTCATTTCATTGACGGTGAACTTTAGTGGCTAAGTAAGCGCTGGTAGGGCCAGGTTTATGGTATAGTGCACTCCTCTTATTCACAGGGAGCCTCATATGGCTCCATACAGGAACGCCCTTTCAGTGTCTCTGAACGGAGATTGACTGGGAAGGTAGATACGTGTTTGCAGAAGGCCGTCTAGAGGGTCAACCAGTTCTTTTGGGATGTATATACCTGGCAAAATCAGAACAAGGGGGCATTTGGACTACACTGTCTGGGGTCCTTGCGCGATGGGTGGGTATCCCGTGGATATCTGGGGGGACCATAATATCCACGGGATACCCACCCATTGCACAAGGACATCAGACAGTGTAGTACAAAAAATATAGACGCAAGTCTGAATTATGAGAACTCCATGCATCTAAAAGGCACTACTTCCAGGTCCATTGAGCGAAATTTCTTGAATACTGATGGGCTGGGACACAGAAACGTGGAAAGTGCGAGCAATCCAGGAGAAAAAATATATATATATCAATAATTTTATATATTAAAAAAAACATTCTATAATAAATTAAAACATTAAACTATTAAAAAACATTTAAACTTAAATTTCCCAATACAGTCAGTGCAACAGTAGGGAAAGTGTTGGGTAGCAGAAAGGTAAAAATTATTATTCCCTCTCCAATAAGTACAACAGTAGGGAAAATGTTGGATAGCGGAGGGGTAACAATTACTAGTCCCACTCTAATGAATACAACAGTAGGGAAAGTGTTGGATAGTGAAGGGGTAAAAATTACTATTCCCACTCCAGTGAATGCAACAGTAGGGTAGGTGTTGGATAGTGGAGGGATTACATTTACTATTCCAACTCCAGTGAGTGCAACAGTAGGGAAAGTGTTGGATAGTGAAGAGGTAAAAATTACTATTTCCACTCCAGTGAGTGCAACAGTAGGGAAAGTGTTGGATAGCAGAAGGGTAAAAATTACTTTTCCCACTCCAGTGAGTGCAACAGTAGGGTAAGTGTTGGATAGTGGAGGGATTACATTTACTATTCCAACTCCAGTGAGTGCAACAGTGGGGTAAGTGTTGGACAGTGGTGGGATTAAATTTACTATTCCAACTTCAGTGAGTGCAACAGTAGGGAATGTGTTGGATAGCGGAGGGGTAAAAATTACTATTCCCACTCCAGTAAGTGCAACAGTAGGAAAAGTGTTGGATAGCATCGGGGTCAATTTAATATTCACAATACAAGCAGTGCAAAAATAAAAACGAAATAAATGTATTTAAAAATCGAAAAATAATATTATGAAAATAAATAAATGAATAGATTTATAAATATGTTAAAAATTAAAAAACAATATATTTCATGTTTGAAAAAACATAATATAATATTAATTACATATAACAAATACCTAAAATTTTATATAAAATAAAATAATAAATATGTTTCCAAAAAAGAAATATTTTAAACTAGAAAAGTTTTACAAAAAAAAACATTATTTATTACATAAATGTATTTATTTTATTTCCAACCCTATAACACTATACAAATAAAACACTTCAATTCTTTTTTTTTTTAATACATCCATAATTAACATAACTAATTATCAATTTAAAAAATATTAGTAATAAAAATAATACAAATAATTAGCTACTCACACTTTAACCCTATAATCCAATAAACACACACCTAAATTAAACTGTAAAATAATACATTACACAATTAAAACGTATTTTAAAATGAAAAACTATTAGTATTAAACAACTTATTATGAAGTAAGTAAAATGTATTTAATACTCACCCTTTACCACTCTAAAAATAAAAACAACACACAAAAATTAAACAATTACCCAAAGCAAATATCAAATAAGTAACATTAACAACTATATATTAATTAATTAATTAAACACAAAGGGGGTCATTATGATGGCGGGTGGATAGCTACCGCCCGGCCGGCGGTGGCGATCCGCCCGCCATCTCAACATAATTTCCCCCACCATATTACTATGGCGGGGGTACCGCGTTGGACGAAAAGTCCGTCCGCCGCTTTCCCGCTGGTCGGCAATCGTCACGATTGCCGGCCGGGCGGAACTCGGGCATAATATGGTGGCGGTGCCTGGAAGGCACCGCCATCCATATTATGATGCCTGGCGGTTCCGGCCTTTTCATGGTGGCGATGCCGCCATGAAAGGGCTGGCGGGAGTTGCTGTGGGGGCCCGTTGCGGGCCGCCAGGGGGGTGGGGGGATGGGGGGCTGCACTTGGGAGGTACCTATGGTACCCCCCTACATTGCCATGCTCAAGGTGGCAGGCACCGCACGGTGCCTGTCATGTTGTGCATGGCAATGCACAACATGCCTCTCTGGCATTGCGGAGGGTGCTGCTTACAGCAGCACCCGCCGCAATGTTAGTGCGGGATGCGGGATGCGACTGCCAGGGTGGCGGTCGCATCCTAATTGGTGGTGCGGGACTGCCGCACCGCTGGCGGCCGGTCCCAGCACCGCTAGGGTGGCGGGCGGACAGAAGTCCACCCGCCATCCTAATAGGCCCCAAAGTACTTGCCACCCTTTATCCCTATAAACCCCAAAACACACACCTAAAATTTGTTACACAATTACCATAATTAATTACCAATTATTATTTAATATTAATAAATAACCAATTAGTTATTCATCAATAAAACAAAATTACTTTCCACCCTTTACACCTATAAACACAAAAACGCACACCTAAAATTAATTACACAATTACCATAATGAATTACCAATTAATTAATTCATATTAATTAACAACCAATTATTAATTAATTAATAATTAATTAATTTACACATTTAACACTATAACATCTCAATCAAATAAATATTGATAAAAAAATAATAATAATTAAATGAATATATTTAAAGTACTTCCCACTCTATTCCCCTATAAACCCAGAACCCGCTACGGAGCTAAAAAACACAAAATTCCAATTTAAAAAAATTAATAACTACTAAAAATTTAACACATATATTAAAAAATATAAACAATTCTTATACAAAAAAAATAAACTTTAATTTAATATATTTAAATTACTTCCTACCCTATTCTCCTATAAACCCACAACCTGCTACGGAACTAAAAAATGCAAAATTCAAATAAAAAAATAAATAATACCTACTAAAAATGTAACACATATATTAAAAAATATAAACAATTCTTATACAAAAAAAATACATCACATACATTTAAAATATATACTAAAATACATAACATTATTTAAAATATCGATATTTTTAACAACTATATTTTTGCAAACGATATTAAACACTTCGATATTTTTAAATTTGATTTTGCTTACCTTAAGTCGATATTCTTGAGCACGATATTCTTGCTGTCGATATTTTTCAATCACAATATTTCTGACTCGATATTTGTGCAACTCGGTATTTAAAACTCGATATTCTGTCTGCGCACCTTCTGATCATGCTGCCCACTTTGTAGACTTTAGATGGGGAGTGCCACCTCCACCCAGTTCCTTCCTTGCAACTCTCAAAAATACATTAGATGATGCGGCTTTTCGAGAGGCACAATGCATACATATTACCAACTACTTTGAAGATAATTATGCTACTACCACAACCCGTGCCATAGAATGGGACTCCTTCAAGGTGGTAACCATAATTATACAAAATACACTTCGCAAATTCATGCAATGGGCGACAAACCTGGGCGCTTGCTTGCTTGGCAGTTCTGCCAAGAGGTCCAATGTCCACCAATCATGGAGATTGTACAGGATAGGGGCCCAGACTTACACAGTCTGGTAGATAATACGTGAGTTTTAGACCTACTAAAAAGAGTTATATTGGGCACTACCTATGCCTCCCGCAGAGGCTATCGAGAAGTTTTTTTAAACCTAGATCCTTACAATCCATCAACTGCAATTGTACGAGAGGAGCTTGAATACTTGATCTCTGTAGAAGAAGTTAAGAGTGCATTACATAATTTGGCCAGAAATAAGACCACTTGCTTGGATGGATTACCGTTAGAGAACTATAATTGATTTTCCGCCCTTCTAGTCCCCAAATTATTAGAAATTTATAATGAAACTCTCACCACAGGCTCACTTCCAGCTTCTCTTTAAGAGTCCCTTCTAGTTCCCCTGCTTAAACCAGATAAAGATCCCACTCAACTTACTTAGTACAGGCCAGTAGCTACATTAGGACACACTATAAAAATCTTGGGAAGGTACTAGCAGAGCATAATGTGCAATTGCTGCCTACGCTGATCCATCCAGATCAGAATGGATTTGTCCCGGGGCATAATACATCAAACAACATCAGGAGATTTTTCCATGTAAGAGATCAGGGCTCTCTCCGCTACCCTAAGGCAGATCTAGGAAAGGCCTTTGATTCCCTGTCATGGGACTACCTGTTTGGTGTTCTGAGGCCATGGGATTGGGATGGCATTTCCAAGCCTATACAAAGCTATTGTATACAAAACCTACTGCACGAGTGCATGTATGTAAGCTAATCTCAAGCTTATTCTCTATAGGTCATGGAACATGGCAGTGTTTCCTCTTTCACCTATCCTGCTTACTCTAATGATGGAGCCTTTAGCGCAGAGGCTACAATTAGGAGGACAATGTTGTGGCATTCCACCGGATGATGAGGTGCACGTAGTGTCCTTTTATGAGGACGATGTGTTGCTATATCTCCAAGATGCTTCGAGCAACATGGCCCCGTCTAGGATGCATTTGGATAATTTCAGCAGGTAGCCGGGTTATGGGTTAGCTGGGAGAAATCATGCGTTTAGTTGCGATGCTTCACTGCAGGTAATACGATTAGGTGGGAAAGCACTAACTTGATTGACAGCAGCAGTTAGGTACCTTGCAGTCTAGCTTTTTCATGCTCAGCAAGACCTATTTGAGGGTAACCTGCAGCGGGCTGCTACATCCCTCAAATCTCAGATGCAGATTTGGCAGCAGTTACCACTAGCTCTGGCGGGCAGAGTTGCTATTTCTAAAATGTTTATCCTTCCTGTCTACTATACTACTCTGTCAATGTTCCTGTATTTTGAAAAGTCTATATTTAATTGACCTGGATTGGGCACTAGGGGAATTGCTCTGGGAAAATGGGAGACATAGGGTAGCCTTAAACAAGCTTCCAATGCCTGTGAGAGGTGGAGGATTAGGGGTGCCTTCTTTTGAGGCCTATTATCTTGCTGCACAACTTCAATGGGTATCCAGATGGTTATCAGGAAATAATCTTTATAAAACTAGCACAGGGGATAGCCCCCTCCCTTTATATGCAATATGGCAATTTTTACATACCACAGTAAAGCTACACCATTCTTGGACACTCCGTGTGTGGTTGGCTCGGAGATGTGTGACAAAAGTGTTGCAACTCACAAAACACATTCTCCCTGTTCACCGGCCACACCACTTAAGAGTTTGCCTGGCCCTCTGGGGCACTTTACTCCTGAACAGTTGACAAGCTGGCATGAACACTCTATTGACACGGTTGGTAATTTGTTCCAAGACACAAATTACTGCAGTTTGATCAAATTTGTAAGGATTATAGTATTCCGCCAAATCAGTTTTTTTAACATGCACATTTGCTAGGAGTCCACAGAATACTGTGGGCTGTGATTGATGTAGAGCCACCCACCCATGCAATAATGCATACACTACACACCATGGGAGAAGGATGGCATCGTATTACTTTGTTTTATAGAGCAATTAGGGAGTCAACTGAGGTCCTGCTAACTCATCGCCGGCACAAATGGGAGGAAGATCTAGGGCTGCCCTTACATGATATGGAATGGGTACAGGCACTTGAATCTTCACATTTATTTCTAGAAATGCAAGACTTAAAAATATACACTATATGATACTCCATAAGGCATACCTTAGCCCATTACGGTTAAACCACATGTATACATTGGCCAACCTTACTTGCCCCAAATGTCAAATGCAATCAGCGGATCTTCAACATATGCTATTGCTTGCCCTAGAGCAACAGGAGACTAGCATTACATACACACTGTACTGGCTGCTGTTCCAGATCTCACTACAATCATATCATGGGAAGCTACAGCATTAGGCATATTCCCAAGGATAAAGAGTCATAGGGTGAGGGTATGCTTTTTTAATCTAGCCCTTCTTTTGGTAAAATGTTTACTGATTATGTATTGGCAAGCACAGCAGGCACCGACTTTTGTCCATTGGTACAGGGCTCTTCACCGCCTGGGTAATGTGAATCCCGAAGCACCCCATTGCAGCAGCCTAGCACACTATGTTATTGCAATTCAAAGAACTCACAACTGAAAGGCCCCCAGCATCCATGGCATCTAAGAAGATCACATCTAATACATCCTAGGAGCTCCCCTGCCCTAGACTCCCTTTAATGTTCCTCCAAATGGGTGCTATTGATGATGAGAGGTGATAGGGTGGTGTGATCTCTTATAATGTGCCTGGACTTCACTGTGCTTCTCAGCCATTGTTCTTCTATGTGGTTGATGTGAAGATGTGTATGTATTTGCCATACCCCCCCTTCACAAGTTAACCCTCCTGACCATTTACTCGCCTACTCTACATGTTAATTGCTTGTGCACTCCTTTTTGTTTCCCCTCTCCAAGTTGAAATCCCCAATCATTACATACCTGTTGTGTAATCAATTAACTATGGGGGACTAAAAGCCTTAGGATAATTGAGACTTCCCTTTAGTGAGACATAGTTTGAGTGATAACCAAAGAATGGAACTTTATATTTATTAACATGTTTGCCTATTGAAGAAAACTTACGATAACAAGAGAATGCAACTTTATATTTATTAACATGTTTGCCTATTGAAGAATGTTCATTGTGGATGGATGTTTATTAAATTGACACACAGTGTGTAACAGCATTAGAAAATTGTAAAACCCAACAAAAAATATTTGAAACCTGAATGTACCATGTAAAAATGTAAACAATCACATAAATCTGTTGACAACAATCATATGTCACAAAATGAATAATCAGCCAAGTTGAATTTAATAAGTCTACTAGGAAGTAGAATCCAAGTGCTGGCGAAACATCAATTTGTGAAATCATTCCTATGTTGTATGTAATTCCCACAATTTATCATGAATGTGAATGATTAGCAAATCTGTGCTCATAAGCTACAAATTGTGTCATCATAAGATACTAAACTTGCCTAACTCCTGCTCTGTGTCATCCTCAACATTATGAGATGCCATAAAGTACAATGTAAGGGCAATGTACTGCAGAACACTTGCTTTTTGCGAGCTGCTTTTCCTCAATCATTCATTGCCCCATGGTAGTTGTCTAAAACATGAAGTTAGCTTATCCTTTTACCAGTCTGTGATTAAATTGACCCAGTGGTTGCCTGTGCGGGGCACTAGCACTCATTTTGGGGCCCAGCACTTATTTTTCAGCATCAGTCATTTCCAGAGGGCAACAGAGGGAGAAACATACAAAGGGGAAAGATGGAGGATGAGAAAGACAAGAACAACATCACAAAGGGGGAAAGCAGGGAAGGAAAAAAGTGAGATAAATGGGCTGGTATATGTCTGTCAGTGGACTAAAGGTGCATCATGAGTTTTAAGACTCCCAGCACCAAACACCATCTTTTAATTGAACCGGCCACGGGCTTCTGAAAAAAGCTGCATGCACCAGCACTCAGTATTTTACAAATTAAGCACTGCTACTAGTGTTCTCACTACACTATCCTTAGGATTTTCTGCACACCACCATTCTTCATGCAGCTGAAGTAAACGCCAATTGTGTTCGGTATTCATACTTAGTTGCGCTGACTGATCAGCCATGCCTTATCTATCATCTGTGTATGTATGTGTAAGCATGCTAGCTAAACAACTAGAATGCCAAAGCTTTTCTTCATCCTCTAGTGTTTTTTCTGACTGTGAGTCATGTCTGTTTCATCCGCCACCAGACACGTCATGCTTCTTTACCTCACTCTTGCAGGATCCTTTTCATTTCTGCTTTCTCACTATTTCCTGTCTTTCTCTTCCTTCCTTGTTTTTCACCTTTCTCTTTGGGTCAAATCCCAATTAAAAATAATTTCCCTTTCACAAAAACTGGAGTGGCTGTACGCCCCAACTCATGCCACAGACCTAAATAGAACACTAATCAGCACATTTCAGTTTATTTTTGAAAAATGTCTTTGATAGGACCACATTTAGGACATTTACATATTACACAGAAACTGCATGATCATTTGGAAGGTTTTGGATAGTAATCCTTAGAATCCTGCAGCCCCTGATCCTGGTCCATGCTTCTTCTTACCTTGTCTTAATGGCAAAATGTGGAGTGTCTATCTCATAATCCTGTTTCTATAGGCAATTCCACCAGGAGGAGTGATACAACTTGCATATGAAAAGTGCCACTTTCCACTGCTTAAGCAGATAGAAGTGGATAGTTGATGAGGTATGTTTTTCAACCTTATGACAATATATTAAAAAACAACCTCACAGAATAATTGGAGCTAAACATGGGTGTCATATGGAATTAGAGGAATGACAATAAATGAATTACCATAATACTTGAAATAGAAAAGGGACTACAGCTTTATTATTGGATGCAAGATCCTTTAGACTGAATATAGGTACTAAGAAGCTGCATAGTTGTTATCCTGGGTTCTAGACCTACCTGTGGAATGTTTCCAATTAGCTTTTCTTACATAATGTAGATTTCCCTAGTAATTTATGAAGGAAAGTATTAATTTTATTAGATTTTATTATTATGCTTCTCTAGTCTTGCAATTATTAACATAGAAGCAGTCAAAGACTGTAGAACTACAAATCCCATGAGGCTTAGCAACAGACTAGCCAATGGGATAAAACAACATAATCACAGTAACCACCAAAAGGATACCAGTAACATGCATACCCCTCACTTGACTGCAAGCAGCCCTCTTTTCTTGTGTGAGTAGTTAAATTGAACCAGAAAATAAAGGAAAAATAGATAACACAATAGAAAACGCTAGTGTAAATTAAAGAGTTCTTGTCAAAAAGCTCATGAAAACAAAACTCCGAGAAGAATCCAGTGGTAGAGAAGGGAGAACACTGTTGAGATCCACCATGTCTGAAGTGGTAGATGAGTACCAACGTGGTACTGTGAAGTCCTTAAGAGGAAGCAGGTGGTAATGCTGGAGCAGCTATCATGGACGGAAATAAACACAAAGTTACCAAAATGTTGAGGTGGGATAATACTCACCTCCATCTCTTTAATAAAATTAAGACTTACCTTCCTAAATTACTAGGGAAATCTACATTTTATGTCAAGACTTGAGACTCCTATTATGCTTGTTTAAAGCATGTTAATTACAACAGAAGAGGCAGTGTGAACTGGTTTACAATAAAACGTCCTAAAAACATTATTGTTTTTAGGACCACAGAATTTCCAGTGGCCTCAGAATGTTTTCTAGTCTAGAACCTGCCCAGAAAGCTTTAGAAGCCATGGCCCTCTGGTGGAATGACCTCCCAAAAATGAAGGTATTCACACCTGCCAAAAGACATAACCCATGTGACCCAGTGAGCCAGAGTGGAGGATGAAACTAGATTGTGGGGTTTCCTGAAGGAAATGAGGAGTTGGGAATGAGAGGACATTCTGCGATCAAAAGTCTGCTGTTAGTACACTTTAGGACATTGTCCAACACAAAGTTTGGGTTGATCCAGAAAATAAGGGTAAAACACTGAGTTTAAATTAGTCTTTGTGTGTTTGTTAACTGTGAACATAACTCCATTATGAGTAAATTGGTAAGAGGAAGAATCTAATGCCTTAACATCGGAAAAACGTTTAATGGAGATCAGGTAGAACAACATAGTAAGTTTTGCGGAAAGTATTTTTGGTGAAAGATCAGTATTATCAGCTCAGAAAATAAACAATTTAAAAACAACATTTACATCCAACATTTTGCTATATTTTAGAAGTGGAAAGTTTGAAAATGTTACTCTCTTTAAAAGACGACGGATGAGCAGATGCTCTCCCACTGGTTTGCTGTTGATGTAGGGATGTTTCATGGAGAGAGCCAATCTGCACATGTTTATGGTTCTATAGTACTTACCTCCACTAGATTCAGCTGCCAGAAAGTTAACAATGTAGATTATATCAGCTGAAAAGGGATTGATAGCTTTTCCTAAACACCAGCTTTCCCAAAACTAGGCAGTGAGGTTGGCCCTATGGACCAAGAAGGAGATTGGGAAAGGATGGGAGGAAGAGTGGGAAGTCAATTGCCAGTTCTAGAAGGGGAGGAAACCATACCTGGGATTGCCAGAATGGGACCCCTTTTACTAGGGTAGCTTCATGACGTCTTGCCTGAGATAGAACTCTGCTGATCATTAGAAAAGGAGGAAAGGCGTAGTTGACTGAATGGGACCAGTCCTGTGAGAAAGCATCTGTAGCTAAAGCTAGAGGATCTGGATGCCAGTTGAAAAAACAAGGTAGTTGGGAGTTGAGTCTGGAGGCAAAAAGATTGATGTTGAAAGGACCCCACTTGGTAACAGTGACTGAAACACTGACAGATGAAGTCTACAATGGCTGGAGTCTCGAAGATGATGGGAGTGCCAATCTGCTATGGAATTGAGATTGCCCAGTAAGTATTTTGCTAGAACTGAGATGTTGTTGAGAAGGCAGAATTCTCAAAAACATTTTGCTACTTCCACTAGAGGCCTGGATCTGGTGCTGCCCAGATGATTGATATAACGGACTGTGGAAACGTTGTCCATAAAGAGAAGTATGTAACATTGCTCTCTGTCTTTTGCTAGGCTTTTGACTGCAAAGGAGCATGCCAGCATCTCTAAATAGTTTAGTGCAATTTGGACCCCTCTGGAGAGCATTTATCCCCAGTTGAGATTTGACCACATCGGGGGCCCCAGCTAGTCCGACTTGCATTGGATTCTAACACAAGATCGGGTGCTGAATCAAAGATAGCCCTGCCTTTCCAGGCATCTAAATGGTCTATCCAACATTGAAGCTCTGAACAAGACTCTGGTTCGATGCTGATGAAGTTGGAATAGGGAAGACTTTTGTGTAGGTGGCAAATTTTTAGACATTGCAGGACACGTTAATGAAGTGGGCCCGGAAAGATTGCTTGTATGGAAGAAGACAGAAGGCCTACAATCCTTGCCAGAGATCTGAGGGAGATACGGAAGCTGCGAAGAGGCTGAAGAATTTTGCTTTGATTGTCTTTACTTTTGTTTGAGGAAGGTGAAGGGTAGCCCTTGATGAATTTACAACAAAACCTAGAAATTCTATCTGTTGAGATGGGATCATAATTGGAACAGGAAGCCCAACACTGAAAGAAGAGAACATGTGAAATGTAGATGAGAGCAAAGAGTATGTAGATTTTGACTCATTAGCAGAACTTCGTCCAAGTAAATTATAAGTCTGATACACTGAGATCAGAGATGTGCACTACTGGTTTCATTATTTTTGTAAAGCACCATGGTGCTGAAGAGAGACAGAAGTAAAGCGAGGAAAACCAGTAAGTTTGTCCCTGCTACTGAAACTGAAGAAATGTTCTGTGACTAAGATAAATGGGATTGCAAATAGGCATCTTGGAAATCTAATCTTACTATCCTGTCATGTTGGAGCAAGGAGTCTCTGAAGTGTAGTATAATTTCCATTTTGTAGTGGCGATAAACCACAAACTGGTTGAAGAGTCTGAAGTTGATAACTGATCCCATCGTTTTGTTCTTCTTTTGGACTAGAAACAGGGAACTAAAAAATCCAGAGGGAAATGGGGTGGAAAGTTGAATTGCCTGTTTGTGTAAGAAAGACTGAAGTTTTTGAAAAATTCGATTGGACATTTTGGATGAAAACTTTGCAGTAGGAGGGAACACAGTTTGGAAAGGTGTTGCATAAAACTCTATAACATAACCTTGTATTGCATTTAAACCCAAGGATCTGCAGTTATGCTTTGCCACCTTGTGAGGAAATACTGAAGATGGCCTCCTACAGAAGGAGGGGCAGAAGAAGGACTCACCTTGTTGATTGTTGGCTCTGAAGTTCTTCTATCTGTGAATTCAATATCCTCTACCTCTCTGGGGGTAGAATTGAGGCTTGAAGTCTACCCAGCCATAGTTTGAATTGAAGGAGCCCCTGGAGCCCTGGCTCGTAAAGTAGCTCATGCCTCTACTGACCTGTGCAAATCATGCTGGGAGAACACTTTTTTTCAGATACTCTTGAGCTTTATCAATAGACAAAAAAGTGGTGACATATTTACTGAGATCTTTGATAAAATAGTCTCCAAATAGGACACCTTCCGCCATGATGCCAGGATCAAGAATAGCCAGATTTGCTAGTTTTGGATCCAACTTTAAAAGCAGATATTTTCTCCGTTAGTATGTTATGGCAGAGTTAGCATTGCCTAGCAAGACAAAATCTCTTGGAATGCCTAATGAGAGATCTTCAGGATCAATATTGGCATTTTGGCATATGGCTGCCTCCACCATATCAAAAATGTGAGCCCAAGGATCTTCTATGTCAAGTAATTTGTCCTGACAAGCCAACCAGACCTTATCAACTCACTTACAGGGATGTGAGCAATCCGGACCTGTTTGCAGTGTCCCCCCACTTTCTTTGCCCCCATTTTCACTACTAGGTGTACATTTTCTGATTGTGATTGTGCCCTGGGCTCTGCTAATCAGACCCAGGGCCTGTGCTCTGATTAAGTAAATGGCAATTAGGTATAATTACAATTGGTACTGACACATCCCTGTAAGTCCCTAGTATATAATAAGGCAAGGGGGATTTAATCTAGCTATAGGTCCTAGTATATAGTAGGGCAGGGAGGTTTAGAGGCCCACTAGATTTCTTGCACTGGAGTGTGCACTGTGGTGTTGCGTGCTGTCATTTTAAAGACAGCCCTGCTTTGCAGATTGTCTTCAAATTTAAATTCTATGCAAATTTGACTTTGGAATTAAAGGTACTTCCAAAGTATTTATACATATATGTCACTCCTAAGGTCACCCCTAGGTGCCCTACTATGAGTAGGGACATTTTAAAATGTGTTTTGGATGCCCTGGTGAGGGAAAAACTGCCAAATGTCATTGTTCCCCATTGTAGATAATTAGCTCTATAGGCTAACATTGGAATATTTTATTTAAGTGTAAATATTGACAGGCACATGCTAAAAATGTCATTCAAGGACTTAAACTGTTATTTATGATAAATCCAACAACTTCCCATTGTTAGATTTATAATAACTATAACATAAAAGCAATTATTAAACTTTCTTTTCTGTAAGTGAAAATGCAACCTCCAATCTGTCCTCTCCTGATTGGATAGCCTCTGCCAGACTGAGCCAATCTGTCTTAATAAGGTGTGAATTAGCCTGCTAGACTGAAAATGGATTTCCTGTTGGAGGAGAACTGCAGCTGCAGAACCTACAGGCAGGAAGGGGAGTGGAATAGACAAACTGGTCTTCAAAGGGAGAATGACACTTTTGGACAGCACAGGCCCATAGCCACATTCTGTACCCCAGTCACACAGGAGCCCATGTAATTAGATTAGTGAGAAGGGTTCAATAGGGGTGGTAGGGAATCTATCTTAGCCATGGCAGTGGGTTGGCGTAGCCTGATCTAACCTCCAAGGAGAGACTTTCTCCATTTTGGATTTTGGAAGAATGGTGCATTGCATTCTGGGGCAAGAATATGCCACATGTTGGAGGAAGTGGTCACACACCTGGGTGGCCCCCTGCATCCCATTGGTCAGGGGTGCCCCCCGTTTGACTCCCAGGAACACTGCATAAATATGGAAGAGCTGCATGGCAATTCAGACCTGCTGCCTGAAACTACATGGGGAAGTAGGACTGCCCTGCTGGAAACCTGCTCAGCACCCCAAAGGTCTACACTCTGAAGGACTACACCTGCTGCACATTCGGGGACTACAGCCCTAAGGACTTTGCCTTACTTCAAGAAGTATTAAGGAGTGGACTCCCTACAAGCTACAGGTGAACTGAGCCCAAGTGCATCATCTCTTACCAAGACGTCCCCACCCTGGAGGGCATCCAGTGGACTCTTAAAGACAGGTGCGTTGGGGGAATTGTTGTACCAACATCCCAAGGACCGTCTCAGAGATTCTAGACCCCTGGAATTGTGGACACTTTGGATCCCCAAGGAGAATTTCCAGAAGAAGCTCCAGAAGTTTGGTGAAGTTTGGAAACGTTTTGGTAAAAAGCTCCATAAGGTGACCAACTTGACGTCAAGAGTCAAGTTACCCTGTGAACCTTTACGGCCTCTCGTAGGGGTGACTTATAAGTATTAAAAAGGATGTTTTAGGCCTGGCAAAAGGTTTATTTTGTTTTAAACAAGAGGAACCAGGAGCTATATTTAAGCAAGTCCTGCACACATGCTCCAGGGCAGTAGTCAGAAATACAGGGAGTGTGCAGTTCCTAAGGGTAGGGGAAGAAAGGTCTTCTCTAAAAAGTGCCCTCACACACCCCGAAGGATGTCATGCTTCATCATTGGGCCTTGCTCCTCGTCGGGCCGGCGCTGCAATGCCCGACACGCACCCGTGAAGGGGCTCTTTGGCGGAGGTCTTTTTATAGATGAAGCCGTAGGGTGAGTGCGGGTGTGTGGGCTAGGTAGTGCGGTGAGTGAGTGGGTTAAAATAGGTCTAGGGCCGTCCTAACTAAATGTGTTTATTACCAGGGGGCACTAGCCTAATTAAAAGTAATGAGCTCCAACTGGATATAATGATCCTATAGGGCTAGTGGGGAGCATAGGGTCAACATGTTTAATGCCAGGTTAGCCCCTAATGGGTCTGGTGGCACTTCATCAGGACCAAAAGAATGATAAAGGTATTTTAGCACTACCGCAAACCTGGCTCAGTGGTTCTTAACTGATAACCAGAAGCAGTTAAACGCCCCGGGTTGAGTGATCCCGAGGTGAAAGACCTAAGGGAAAAGGGGAGGGAAATAAAAAGAGAACAAAAGAACCAAGGTCTGGTTTAAATATAGATCAAAAGGTACAGTTGTTATGCTATAAATCACAAAAGGTGTGAAGTAGGTGAAAATACCAGTAGTTATGGTCGTGGCTATATAGTGCAACAGGTGCTAATATTCATCCGTGCACCACAAGGGATTGGGTCGGTGGTGGCGATTCCAACCTTGATTAAAAAAGTACTCACAGTGGCCAGAATCATGAAAGAGAGTAGCGTCAACAGCTGGTACTAACAACGATTATACATGGTGACATTGAGGGAATATGTCAAAGGCATTGTATAATATTGGCTTGGCACACATTGAGAGTAATTGTAACAGGCACACCAACTCAGGCATTCATGCGGCACAGTCATTGTGATTGTCAATAACTTTGAATTATGGCGGGTGATACTAGACGGAGGTTCGCACACCAAAGTTAGCATCCTTTCAAATAAAAAAGGTCCCACTATGGATGTGCTGGTAATTAAGAAATAGTGGAACACGTGATGACGAGACCGAACTTGCCATGACCGGGGACTCACCCCTAGAGATTAGGGTTTATGCTGGCGGGGATGGCAGAGCACTACGTTGCTCTGATGCTAAAAAATAAAGTACAATTCGCAATTTTAAAATGCATTTCTTACCAGGTACTTGATGTGGCGTTTCCACAAACAGATACGGGCATTCATACTCACGCAGGGAGGCAGTGCAACTAGCGCCCGTCCTACCCTTGCTCCGGGCCCCGTAATGCTTGCTTCCGGGTCTGCGGTATTTGAGCGAACCACGTGTTGCATAGTTGCGTGGTAGACTAGACTGCAAACCGGGGTGGCCATCTTAGAGAAGAACTTTATTAACAAAACAGTGTCCCTTAACACGTGTGAACATGGAAGTGAGGGGAAATGTATTGAAGGAAAAAGCAATATACAGTGGCCCATGGCAGTGGCCCGCTTGAGTCTAGGCAATAGGAGGGTTATTAAAAGGTGGCAGTGGTAATCGGTTTAAAACCAGAGCGGACTTGTCAGAGAAGAACTTTATTGACTAAACAGTGTCCCTGGACACGGGTGAACACTGAGGTGTAGGACAAAGCAATTTACTGTGGCCCATGACAGTGGCCCGCTTAAGTCTAGACTGTGAGAGGGGTTTTCCAATATTGGTGGCAGTGATAATCGGTTGCCAGGCAATTCTAATAGTGGGATTCTGGCACCGCGTCTGACTGCCCTTAAGTGGAGGGAACGATGTCATGTGGGTTAGTTGTACCTATATGTGCGGATTGGACTTGGGAAGTGCAGAAAGCCCACAATTGGGTCAGGGATTGTTATCCGGGCGAGGGCAGTGGAATGGTGATATGGCCTCGCCTAGGGCAGCATATGGTAACTATACCTCAAAATATAGCCCACTTAGGGGGTTGTGTGGAAGTGGGTTTAGGACAAACAGGCATGAGATGTTGATGAGATTGCGGGCCAATGAGTCAAGGGCGGTTCAACTCAGTCCAAGGAATATCGTCATTTAGGCCCTGTGTATGTGAGGAGAGTTTGAAGACCCAATTCTGTTATTTTCTAAAGAGGGCCTCTTTAGATATCTGAGGGAAAGCTTCCAAAATGGTCCAATTTAGGTCGGTGGTGGTGTAATTAACTTCAACAAAATGCACACACATCTTTGTGTTCGTTTTTATGCACCTTATGTTGCTTCTGTGCTCTGTCATTCTTGTTTTTAGTGGGCGAGTGGTCATGCCTATGTATTGCAGTTGAAAGGGGCAGGTGATAAGGTAAATGCAATTGGGTGTGTTGCAGTTTGTGTGCTTATTTTGTCGCCACGTCAAGGTATCGGTTAGTCTGATGGTTTTGGTGGCCTTCGTAAGAGGGCAGACTACACACTGTCCACAAGGGAAATGGCCCATTACCGGAGGTAGATTCCACAAGGTACTTTGTGGTGGAAGTGTTTTCTTTCTTGGTCTAGTGTTTATCGACAGGTCTTTCAGATTTGCTGTGCATTTGAATACAAATCTTGGTGTGTTCAGGGTATGGCCACCTACACGGAGAATCTTCCAGTGCTTTTTTATAACCCGTCTGATCATGTTGGATTCTGGTGTAAAGGTTGTTACACATGTCATTTGATCTGTGGTGGCTTTGGGTTGTATCTCAAGGAGTGCTTCTCTGTTGGTGTTGCGTGCTCTCTTCTGAGCAGTTCTTATTTTGGTAACTGGATACTGTCTTTGGACCAGGTGGTTTGTCAGTTCAGATGCCTGTGATTTAAAATCCTCCAGATTACTGCAATTGCGTCTTATTCGCAAAAACTGCTCATAGGGAAGATTTTCCCTCAGGGCCTTTGGGTGGAAGCTACTGAAAAGCAATGGGCTGTGGCTATCAGTAGGTTTTTTGAAAGTGATAGTGTCCAGTCTGTCGTTTTTCCGACTAATCATTAAGTCAAGGAAGGGTAGTTCAAGGTCAGAGGTGTTAGCCGTAAACCTGAGGTAGGGATTGAGGCTGTTTACCCAGGTCAGGAATGCGGGATATGATTGGCATCACCCTTCCAGAACACCAGTATGTCATCTATATAGCGAGGCCACAGGGAGACATTATTCATGAAAGGGTTGGTTTCAATGAGCACATGTCTTGCCTCAAAGTCTGACATGTAGAGACATGCCAGACTAGGGGCAAAAGTGCTGCCCATTGAAGTCCCCTGGGTCTAATGGTAGATCTGGTCCTCAAACTGGAAAAAGTTCTCTGTAAGGGCAATGTGTGCACATTCCATAATAAAACTTATGGGAGTGGGCGATGTCCATGTTGTGTTTCGCAGGATTTCCTCTATTACCTCTAGTGTGGTTAATTGAGGAATGTTCATATAGAGGGCTTCGACGTCAAGGGTTATCAAGACATTAGGCTGTATGCCCTCTAGGTTGGTGGTCTCAATCAGATTAAGGACATCCCTAGTATCCTGAATGAAAGTAGGCGTGGTTTTAACCAAAGGTTGGAAAAAATGGTCACAAAATTTAGAGAGTGGTTCTAAGACTGACCTTATGCCCGAAACAATAGGTCTGCCCGGGGGAGGCTGTACCCCCTTGTGAATCTTAGGCAGTGTATAAAAATAGGGTAGTCTGGGATTGTCATTAATGAGGAATTCAGCCTCATTTTAGTGATCCATCCTTGATTGAGTGCGGAGGTCACCAGTGATTTAATACGTATTGTGAGGCATGGGGTAGGGTCCTCAAGAAGGGGAGTATAGTATCTGACGTCCTGAAGTTGACGCAGACATTCCGTCCTATAATCGGTGGTGGACATTATCACAATGGCACCTCCCTTGTCTTCTTCTGTGATGGTGATAGTGGGGTCGTTGGCCAAGGTTTTGATGGCCTCTGTTTCTAATCTGGTTCTGTTGTGAAATCCTACATTGGTGCGTTTCTCTGCAATCTCTTTTAGAACTGCTTTCTCAAATTTGAGAACCTCTGGTGGTGCCATGCTGGAGTTGGAGGTGAACGTGGAGGGCTTCCGTAAGCCTGAATCTGCAGGTGAAGATTCCGGTTAGTTCCCAAAGAAGGCTTTCAGGCGGACTTTCCTGAAGAAGTTCTGAAGTCCTCAATTTTGAGGGTGGGCATAAAGCCCAAACCTCGTTTTAGGACGGTTGTTTCCACATCATTGAGAGGTCTTTCTGAGAGGTTTACAATTAGTTTTTCTTCTTCATGTGGCTTCTCAGTTCCATGTGTGGTTGTTGTACTTGATCCTGCCATTGTACCTGCCTCTGTTGGTTGTAGCCGCCTCTTCTTTTTCTGCCTCTCCCTCTGCCCCATCCTCAGCCTAAAAAAGGTTGTGGTTGGAAGGGCGCAAATGGTGGCTGTTGGCCTGGTGGAAAATTAGGGTATTGCCACATCGGTGGTCCCTGGTAGTGTGGCAAGCCATATCCGGACATCATGTTGGGTGGTGCTCGATGGTCTTGTTGTTGTTGCTGGCCGCCCCGACTGTCGGTACTAGTGTATTGTGTTTCACTTACTTAATGCATTGGTGTTTTCAAATGCTTTATACACCTGTCTGCTAAGTTAAGCCTGCCTGCTCATTGCCAGCTACCAAGGGTTGGACAAGAGAATGATTTATTGAGGCCTCGACTGAGCTTTTTATTGTGTTTGTGGCCTTTTTACAAGTGGTAGGTCCCTACTTATCACTACTATTGAACCACTTTCCAACAGGGGATGTTTGTCAAATTTTTAAATTTCATAAGCAACAATGGATCAATCACTGGAGTGGAAGTAATATTGGAAGAAGAGATAGCCTGGGACATTCTGATTTCAACTTAGCCCTAGTTTGCTTGTCCAGGGACTAACGCAGCCTAGAAGAGATGTAATCCCCTACATGAGCAGCGGGGAACAATTCTGTGGAATTTGGATGGTGTATGAGGGTTGGATCAAACAGAGGAGTCCCTTCTGTATCCAGAACCTTTTTGGCCAAAAAAGAATCAGACGTAGAAGAAAGCAATGTGGACTTTTTTGGAAGAGGGTAAGAAGATGGATCACTGTCCTCAAAAATATCTGTATTATCATCTGAATCCCCCATGTCGTCATCAGTATCCATACTATGAGAAATGTCCATTTGTTGTTGAGCATCCTGAATATTTTTTGTCTTATTCTTGCACTTAGTATGAGTTTTAGTATTCTATTCCCCTCCATGGAAGGAGGCCTTAGAGGAACAACTTGCTTAGTCTAGTGTGAGGAAATCTCACTGTTCAAAATTGCTAATTGAGGGTTGGGGATCGTTACTTGTTTCTCTTTTGTAGGTAAAGACTGTTTCCCTTTTCCTGCTTTCCCAGCAGAATGGGCCATTAGAGCCTTAAACATCATATTCAGTACACAACTTTCAACGTTCTTGGGCGTCTTATCCATAGAGATCACTACAGCCTGTTCAACGAAAGAATGAATAAATTAATTTAAATCATTTTTAAAAGCTTCCCCATCGTGATCACTATCATTACCCAGTGGAGAGCTGTATAGTTCCATGTTTAATAAGTAAAAATTGGAGCATATGGCTGAAAAGAGGTTAATACAAAAGGAGGCAGAGACGAAGGCCTAGTTTGCTCCCCCAGAGCATTTACATGCCAAGCAATCTGCTGGAAAGGACGATAGAAATTGGGGTTAGAAGCCGCTCCCCCTGGTGACAAACAGGTCAGAAGGGGGAAATGTTGACAGAGGAAGGATGGAGGAAGGGCCTGGTATGCCCAGAGAAGAGCGGTACAAACCGCAGGAATACAGGGAACCAAGCGCCACACAGAACTGTGAGCGTTGAGAGAAAGGAGCGCATTCAAAATGGCAAACATGGGAGACACTGAGAGGAGAAGGAGTAGCATGCCAGAGAAAGCAGCAGTGAAGAGCGCACGTCGCTGAAGGAGGGTAGCAAACGGAGAAAACAATAAAGAAGTAAATACACGCCAAATAAGTATTGAGACAGCAAAATATACCATATAAGTAATGACACAATATGGAAATGAAGTACTTATCTTGACTGCAAGCAGCAAGAAAAGAGGGCTGTTCGCAGTCAGGTAATGTCAGACATGTGTAACATGATGTAAGGGCAATGCAGAGCTAACACATGTACATACTACCTGCAATCAATGTCATATGGAAGACCCCACCAAACACTGGGACGTGCACATGCTATGCACACTCTGAAGAAGCACGATAACTGGACAAGTTTGTTTTGGCTTACATGGGCTAGTTGAAGGTATGTCAAACATACATATGAGCAACAGTATATCACTTCTTCAGCCTAAATATTGGTAAGAGCACACCAAAGACCATCTTGCCCTAACTCACTTCCAACACTTATCAACACAGTGTGGGACTGCATGGGAAAGTCCATGATCAGGGTCAGACATTTGTCTAAAAATCTATTATCCAACATGAACACAAATAATGGAGATAGCAGTGTGGTGAGGGAGTCTGATTGAGGACAGACAGATGATTTGCGTCACAACGGTTCCTTAGAATGCACTCACATGACCTGGGCGTATATCATGTAACCATGCTTATGTGGAGTCAATGGATCTGCATCCACTTTCAGCAACCCTTTTCACCAGCACATAGTGTACTATTCACATCACATATTTACCCATTAAGCATATGTACACAGGATGATAACATGGACAAACGTCAAACTATATGATCCTACAGCTTAGTGAGTCTCACTGATGTGACCATTGACATGTATGTGGTCAAGGACATGTCGTTAGAATTACTGCTCTCAAATGCATCAACATTCATTTAACACACATGCCAAACATCATCATTAAATCAATCAATCAGGGATTTGTGAAGCGCGCTACTCACCCGTGAGGGTGAGATATACACATGACATGCAGAAAGCCCAATAACCCTAATTGACTAGATACATGCCCACCTAAGGCAATACATCTTATCTTGCAACATTCATACACATGATGCCCATTCTACATGCAAACCTGCATAGACCTGAACTCTTTGACATTGTACTTAGATCTCTTTTAATGAACATTGTAGACATCCTCCATGTACAGGATATGGACATAGAGAGCCAATACTGTCACACAATCTCATGAGGCGCGCTATATACAGAACACATGTACAACTGTTTTTAATGAGACTCTGGAAGGCATGCATCCTGAAAAATTAAGATGTTCCAGTTGAGGTACACACCTGCTCCTCTGCTGAGCCATACAGTTGTCCGTACACGGAGAGGACTTCTTCTACCAGCTTTTTGAATTCTTCAGGACAGAAGCCAGGGGCTCTCAATCCTTTGGGACGTGCCATTACGGCAACAGAGAAGGCAAACAGCAGCTACTGTTGAGGAGGTCTGTATCGCAGCAGTATCAGTTGGCAAGTGAAGAGGTGTGGTCACTGCCACCTACATATATGCCACATACCCAAAGTACGTCATGCACGCACACCGCCATTGGACCACGATGTTCAAAAACATCCAATTCCATACAAAGGAAGTTCAAGCTGCGGTCAACACCACTTACTGTGCATTGAACATCCACTTGCAACATTTGAAAAAGAAATGAACGATACACAAGGCAACACATGCGCCATCTTAGCGGTCATCAACAGAGTGTACATCATGCAACCCGTAGAAACAGGCATTTTCAAAAACATACACAGATGCTTTAGAGGAATCCATATTTAATATTAAATCCATAGACTGATCTCCCCTCCATGGCCTCCTATGTCCCCATCTACTCAACAGCAATCAGTATCACCTTGTTTACGGCAGGTATTTTTCTTAAAGCTACTTATCTGAGACAGGTTTTTGAAGCTCTATGAATGTGTAGCTCCACAACCGATATGACACTGAGATGTACATAGGAGGAGATCAAATAGGCAAGACATCCACTGTAAAGGTGACATCCATGACCATTGTGATTGTACTTGATCATCTAGAGTTTGCTAGTGTGTCAGTGTTCAAATCAGGAAGACTGTTTGCATTGCACTGATGTCACAACAGTCTTGTGGCCGTCACAGGACATATGTAATGCGTTCAACGTCAATTCCCACATTAGTGACTAAAATGTTTGAGACCGCTCTATTTTCATAACCTGATTGACTCATCATGTAAGTGGGCATAGTAACAAACCATGACACCCATGACATTGAAAGTAGTTTGTCATGTTACTCACTAAAGCATAGGGGTTAATAATGGCTGTGACTGAAATGTCCACCGTCAATGCCCAATATTGTTTCCAAGCACTATGTGCATATGTAATGTCTTCATACAGTATACAGAGGGGACACATCTGTAATGCATCTGTAGACCTGCACACCAAATTAGGTATGAAACTGGACATATGATCTGCATACATATCTGGAACTGCCTTCCTAAATGATGAATTTAGGTCAACCAAAACTGCGTAATACATGTATGTACAGCATCATACGTGCAGCCTGACATCACCAGCCCTTCGTACATTCGAAAAAGTAACTGGATGCATGTTCATGACATCTCACATCTTCAACAATGCCATCACAGACATACATCTGATTGTTGAAGTATCAAGTTGTCAGAATAGTACATTTAGTATATCTGGAACTTTTGACGTGACAATTCTGGCTACATGGCGGGAGCAGTTCTTACAAATAGACATGGACTAAAAACCAATTTCCGCACTGAAATTAATTATTTGGAATAGTCCACTAAGAAGTCACTGAACAAGCTATATTTACTTTGTTGGTGTACTTAAGGAATAAGAGGTCCAACTGGCACTCCAATTTAGAGTGAGAGACCAAGTTGAACTCCGGAAGAAGAGGAAAATGAAAAAGGAAAAAAAACAAAAAAAAACTTTAATGAACTAAGCTATACTACTGTGATTGTTATTGCCCTGAAGAAGACCTTTTGGTCGAAACGCATTGGCTACAGTCGCTTTTAAGAAGATTTTTCAATGAAGAAACAAAGAAACAGGAACCTGCTGAATTGATGTGTTTCTTTTTACTTTGCTTGTGCTTGTAAATTATAATAATCTCTTCATATGTTGGAGTGCTGAATCACTGTTTATGTTGTAAATCTGTAATGCATCTGTAGACATGCACACCAAATTAGGTATGAAACTGGACATATGATCTGCACACATATCTGGAACTGCCTTCCTAAATGATGAATTTAGGTCAACCAAAACTGCATAATACATGTATGTACAGCATCACACGTGCAGCCTGTCATTACCAGCCCTTCGTACATTCAAACAAGTAACTGGATGCATTTTCATGACATCTCACATCTTCAACAATGCCATCACAGACATACATCTGATTGTTGAAGTATCAAGTTGTCAGAATAGTACATTTAGTATATCTGGAACTTTTGACCTGCTCCTGTAGTTTTCCAACATTTATTGGTCACAACTCCATCAAGTCTGGCTCATATTAGTCAACAAGAATCAAGATGTAATGTAATCACATGTGACAAAATCATAAAACAATTATTTCAGCTTTACAATTTAGGTAACAAATGGTGGCAAGACTCAACGTGAAACATGAAAATAATGCTTTAATAAATTAAATATACAACTATTTACACATAACAGCAAGAGTTATGTACGATAGACATCTGTGTCTACACCATTGCTTACTGTTCACTGCAAAAAAAAAACACCACCTCGAAAGGGGCAACAGATGAGCAACCCAGGCACCTCAGGGACCACACACGGGAAAGACAGACTACAGTTCAGAAAAAGGAGACAGAGGTGTTGGAGGGTGTGGTGGGGGGATGAACTTTGCCCTTGAAGGGGTTTTTTTATTCCGAGGGCAGGCTTTCCTCCTCCTCCTCCTCTTTCAGGGGGCTGATTTGGTATTGGTGGGTCTTGTCATAGACCACCAGGGATGGTAAAAGCGGACTTGCGTGGCAGTTTGGAAGGGAGGTTTCCTACAAGGCAAAGTCCAATACACATGATGAACTGGGCTTGGGCAGAGGGTCCAGGTAAAACAAGGTTGGGATCAGTTTGGGAGGTAAAGGGAGTGGAATGAACTGAAATGTTGTCATATGCTGTGTGTGGAGGTATGGTGGGTTGGGTGACTGTGGGTGGGGATGGATGGCTGTGTGGAGATGTGGTGGGATGGGTGACTGTGGGTGGGGATGGCTGTGAAGTGCTTCATGTGTTTGTCTGGGTGCATACATGGATGTGTGTATTTCTGCTATGGATAGGTACAGGCATAGGGATGTGGACTGGGGATGGGGAAGAGGAATGATGTGGGAAGGCTGGGGTGGATGTAATTCTGCCATTGCTGAGGATGTCAGAGCCTGGAACGATCCATTTAAGGCACACATACAACTATGAATGCCACCAAGATAGCCAGTCATCTGAGCACGTTGGCTACCCTGACCCTGGATGGCATTCATTAGTGCAGTCTGCCCGACAGAGATATGTTTCAGGAGGTAAATGGCCTCCTCACCAAGGGCAGCTGGGGGCTAAGGGGCAGAGGTGCCTGGAGGTGTGGAGACGGCATCCCTCTTAAAGGAGCAGGCCTGGGAAACTGTTTGGAGAGCAGCAGGGAGGACAAAGATGGAATGGGGTGGCAGACAAAGGTGTGTCTACACAAGGGAGTAGCCACTGGATTCCAACTCAACAGATGTAGATGTAGGCACTCCCCTCACCCTCCTGGCCACTGGGTCCACCAGATTCCTGATTTGACCCACTTGGGCCAGCTGCATCTCCAGGATCCTGTGCTCTGTCTCCTCCACTTGCCTGGGTGGTTACTGAAATAACAAGTTAGCTTGGTTATATGCAACCATCATGACACACAGGTAGTTAAACTATATAGACACTGCACAAGACTGCAAGCATGTACAGAGTAAATGTCATGATACCTTACATGTGTATTTTTTTCAGGGCCCGAGAGTCTGTGTGCAACATCTGTACATTTCATGCAACATGACATGCCAACATAACATTGCTTAATTCTTCAGTTCATTTGTACGAATAAACATTATAAAATACCTTGCTACTCGAAGCCAGATGGCAATGTGAGATTAATCTTGTCATGCTATCATGTCCTGTACTCACTCTTCATCAATTTTAGGTGAGCTGAATCCTTCAATGTAGTAATGACATTTAACATGTCAGTCAATTCACATTTCTTCCATACCTGTTATCTCTGTTGTAAACGTTGACACAATATTTGCATGTCAGACACTTACAGCAAACTGTTCTGAGCCAACATGACCTCCACATGATGCCACACATAAGGTACATGTATCTAGTACATCCTATCTAATTTAGATAACATATTTAGAGTAGCAAACCTTTGGCACTGCTGAGAATTGTAAACTCGTAGACATTGGTGTACTATGGCACACCTCATGACAAAGTTCAACTGACACAACAGTATCATTGTTATGTACCCCATGACATGTGTACCCATAATTGATGTAACATGGACACACTATACAAAATATGATTTAAGGCAGGGTATTTTGATTATTCTTATATAATGACATTTTCAAGACACATATATGAGTAATGGCAGGTCACCAGTATGGAACTTCACATATTGAGACAATACTGTCATACGTCTGACCATGTGTACGTCCTGCTCCCCATCAGCACCATATGTTTTGCATTGACTGCAGTGTCTTCCATTGTGTTTTCACACATTTATGTCGCTAAAAGCCTGAAATTGATGTAGCCTAACATGTTTCTCCACATAACACACCTTTGTGCTTAATTCAATGGCTTACATTTCAAGACATCAGATTGCCAGAAGGAGCATAATCAACAAACATGACAATGGTCAGAAACACCCGTGCCCATGCTGAAAGCCATATCTTTGTTGTGTTTAATTAGCCAAGCAGCACAGCCCATGTTTATCATTCACACTTCAGCTAGTTGTGAATAACATCACCTTTTACGTTCAAAAGTTGTTAAGCTGTATGTGTTTTGTGCAGTACATTACTCACCCCATCCGAGTTGCTGTTGGGCTCTCAACTGCCCATCTAACTCTGGATAGGGCACCACCAGGATACGGTTCATTATGGAATACAGGGTCCTGCGCGCGCCCCTAAAACGTGGGGAGGACCTTCCAAGCTGGAACTGTGCGATAATGAAGCAACTCCATCGTAGATCTTTCCACCTTTTTCGGCAATGGATGCTGCGCCTGTGATGGACTCCCAGGGACCGCAATTTCCGGGCGATGGCTTTCCAATGATGTCGCTTGAGTTATGCGTTGACTTGAATGGATACAACAGGCGGAGAGAATGAGTAGTCAGCCCCTACTTCGCATAACAATATCACATACATGTGTAGGCAGTGTTCTGACATGTCCCTGGGAAACTGTAGTATATAAAAAGTTCAAATGATATCATTCATGTCCAAACACACACACATTGACTACTTTCTCGCCATTGACTCAACAAAATTGGGATTAATTGACACTTTGGCACAAGTTTGCCTTGTGCGTTACAACTTGTTAAACTTTGCTAAGTACATCCTGAAGATCATGCATGGTCCTGAGTAGGAATATGGTGTAAGTCAGACCCATTGTAGTGTAAAGTGTGTATGAATTGAACATACATCATCCACTACAGTCATGACATTGCCAGAGATGCCAAAATCTAACATGTGGATATGTGCTTATCACAGATAACTTTATGACATTTTGTTTGAAAGAGACATGTATAGTTAAAGACACCATGGAGCAGCAAGCATCTTGCAAATCTCACCTGCTCCTCTGAAGAGCCATAAAGTTGGCCATACAGGGGAAGGACCTCTTCATCCAGGACTTCCAGTTCCTCCGTAATAAAGCCAAGAACCCTCACACCTGTCTGGCCTGGCATTGTTGCTCTCAGAGGTGGTACACAGCAGCTGGTGGTGAGGAGGTGTGTATGGCTGCAGTGTCAGTAGGTGATTGAGCATGATTTCAAACCTGATCGTACTTGTATGCAGCAGACGCGGTCATGCGCATACACTCGCACAGCAATTGGCTTGCCACTGTGAAATTCAACAACATTAGCCTATGGGAGAGACCGCCGACGTTAGGACGTTAGGAGCCTCCATGAGTCATTATCACTATCTAGGACATGTGCCATCCTAGCGATCATATAATTCATTAAAATGTACCAAGATGTACTTGCTTTTTTTGCAAAAAGTATAACTTTCACCACTGGTATATCTTGTTCACATACACCCACTAATTGTACAATCATTACACACAATTTTTGTCCATCACTAGCAGGATACAGTGTCCAGTTGTGTTGTTTACCTCTGTCAGATGTGGTCAGCTATTCCTTGGTGAAAGAGTTGCATACATAAGTAATGAAATGAACTCTTTAGTACTGTCAACATTTTGATTAATATGGTAAAAATTATTGTCTGGCTTCTGTGCTAATTATGTGAGATAGCCAAGTAAAGTATGTTGAGCTAAGTAGTATTGTCATGATGCCACTTTTGTTGTCCTTCATGTAGGTTATCATTACCTTACAAAGGCATTCGCCATCCAGCTAACACATTTGTTCAGCATTTTACTGCTTCAACTTTACATGTTGTTTTTGTGTTTCTCCTAGGTACCCTAGGTGGAGGAAACACGTGCCTCCGCTAATTCGACCATTCCCCGATCTTCAGACCAGGCAAGAAAGACATATAATCCAGAAATAACATTTGGATAGCCACACTTTTTTGCATCTTACTCAGCACCTTAAGCCAGACATTTCACCTGGACTTGTGAATCTGCACAATATCGCGCCACTTGTGAAGGTGTTGGCTCCAGTATATTTCTTTCCAATTCACAGTTGCCACATGTTTTGGAATGTCACAACCAAAGTTCAGTAAGGTGCTCACAGAGGTTCTTGCAGCTCTATTGAAACATGTTGGAACCTACATCCAGTTTTCACAACATGAAGATTTTGCCAGTGTGAAGACCGATTTTTTTGCACTTGGTTACATCCCCAACGTAAATGTATTCGGATCCGCAGATGGCACACATGTCGGCTTGGTTCCACCACATGACCAGTGTGTAGGTGTATAGGAACAGGAAACATTTTCATTCCATTAATGTGCAAGTGGTTTGCCTTGCAGATTTGTACATCACCCACGTCTGTGCAAGGTTCCCAGGATCTGCACATGATGGCTTCATACTATGGAACAGCAGCATTCCATTTGTGGGTAGGTGTCATGTCTGTTACTTCTTTAATGTGACATGTCTTGTATGGTGTTTCAAGTTCATGTGGTCACATTGTGCACTACTATCATTCTAAAATCTAGGTGACTCAGCAAATCCGAACATGCATGGCTATTGACTCCGCTGAGGAATCCCACAATGCCAGGGGAAGTCTGCTACCAAGAGGGCCATGTCAGGACACGTCGGCTAGTGGAGCAGCATTTGAACTCCTGAAAGCCAGATTCCGATGCCTGGACAAGAGTGGTGGGGCCCTCCTCTACCCACCCGGGAAGGTATGTCAGATCACCATGGCCTGCTGCATCCTGCACAATATTGTCCTAAGACTCAATGTACCTCTCAGTGATGATAATGATGATGATGCAGGCCACAAAAATCCACCAGGTGAAGCCCGTGAAATGCCTAATAAAAACGATGACTGTGAGGAAGATGAAGGTGAAGATGTCAGACAGGACCCTATCCAGAAATACTTCTCACAATAGCAGGTATGTGTTTAGGAGTGTGGATACAGACAGTGGAGCAGTGATGTGCAGATATGAATCTAAATGTCAAATGGTTAGTAATTGTGACAATATGTGTCCTGGGATAGATGATATGGGCTGTATATGTTGGTAGGTTGACCCATATGTGAGTTACGCTATTGTAGTGACCAATGTGCAACAGTTAAGTTCTAATTTGTTTTCGGTAAACCTATGTATGTAGGTCTGAAGTATCTGTATTGTTGTGTTCCAGGTGTCCACATCACGTCTTCTTCACTAGGACATTTCCGAGTCGTGACTTCAGTATGTATGTGCTGCAGTTCAGATGTATGAAGTGGGTATTGAAAGGTCCTGGGAATAGTGTGTCTTGGAGGTTGGCTGTACAGAACCATAAGCAAGACACTTTGCACAATAAATGGATGTCTGAGCCCTGATTTCTAAGGTACATCTGTTATGATGGTGCGTTGGTTGAACAAGTAAATGTGTATGATAAGTGACATCACAAGTGTTGGTGTTGTGGCAAAAGCAAGGTATTTTGCAATTCTCATGTGTGCCTCCACAATGTCTAGGGTCTGGATTTTTAGCTGCTGTGTTTTGCTATGCTGTTTGGGGTGATTGTGCATGCCACTGAAATCTGTTTAGCACCTTGCACCTGATGCTGGACATACAGGATTGAGTTTAACCTGCAGAGCGAAGGTGTGATTGATGTGTTGTCTTCTAGCTTGCATTGTTTTGCTACATCTACAGATGATTTGAAAACACTGCATGACTGAGTAAAGTTTACTTTCGATTGAAACTTCTGACACCATCTCTGAGTGTGATTTCAATGTTGGATTGAAGTTTGTATGAGGCTAGACACCTTTGTGTACATCATGCATTTATATAGTGTTTAATTCATCAGGCAACACATTTTCAAGAATACTTTATCATGGTTCTAGTGGCATTGTGTCATGAATTGGAGATGTACACATCATACCATACCCACATGATCTATTGTGAAGAAAGAGAACTTGAAACATCATGAGGTGACTGATATTTATTAAATAGAAAAAATGGATTAGGTGGCATATACAGTGCACAACAGTAATCAGCCTATATGTGAGTAACAAAAAAAAGTGCTAAGGACTACTATCATGTAGATGACATCAATGGAGTAGAGTCCATAATTTCCTGAACCAAAGGCCTACATTCTCCCCACATCAATGCCAGGAGTAGTGGTCAAGAACACTCAACAGAATGGAGGTGTTGTACACACAGACAGACATCATGGACAAGGTAGACCACTGGAAGGCCTTGAGGTCTTGTAAATCTTCCCTCCTCGGATCTTGGGTTCCAAAGTGCCATGTGCCATGCATCACAGAAATAAACAGTTCAGGCAAGATGCATCAGGAATTTCTAAGTGCAAGTGCGAAGTTGGCAAGCTATATTCAACTTATGGGCTAGCAACTCTCTGTTAGGATCGAGCAAGTTCATACTTGATGTTAACCGGGGGGGAATGTCCTCGGGACTGTCTAGCAGTAGCCTTCTACTTATTGCAAAGAACTTGCCAATTTATGCTAGTTCCTTCAGGACATCTAATAAAAAAGTCTGCAACACTGCCTCTTCGCATGTTCTTACGCCACAGTGCAGGAAGATTGGCCTTAGGTATACTGGCCTTGGAAGGAGCATTCCTGGGCAGCAACATACTATATGCACAATGGATTCTAACCAGTATGAGCACAGCCTGCACTGCCTGTGACCTGGTGGATGAAGTTTCCAGTGAGCTCTGTATTCCCATACAAGCAGTGTCAAGAGCCTGGTCAGTAGAATGTTCTTTGGGGCTTGTCTTCCCATGGCTACTCTCAGGTATAGTTGGCAAAAGTGGCTTTATGTGGTTTGCTGAGTCCCACTGCACCCAACATTTTTCTGATTTCATTAATATCCTGTTCCCTTGATATAAGCTTACCCTGTTATTTTATAGACCTCTTTAGGTGCTGTGTTGTTACAGCTGAGACAGTTAGACACTCTGTTGTCAAATTTAATGTGTCTATTCAACTTCTGAGAAGCCTTGACCAGTTGCTCTTCCTATCCTGGAATATCACACACAAGGTGCCTTTCATTGAGTCAGGGTCTGCTCTGGCCACTTGATGGTAATATTTAATTAGATCTTTTTTACACTCTATGTCCATTTTCACTAGTACAAACTCCAGTTCAATGAAGTGTGCGTCTGGTTGTTTTGGAGAGTCCGAATATTTTCCTGTATGAAGTTGTATGGCAATGCTCTCATGTATATGTGAGCATGCCAGGAAACACAAAATGCCCATAACTTATGGTGGGCAGCAATGTAGTTCATGTTTTTGCTACTTTATCTTCCAGAGCCTTTATGTGCAAAAAGGATTTACCAGTGCCTGACATCCAGATGCTGATGTAGTTGTTTTTGCATGTAGTACTTATATTTAAGGGGCCCAACTGCCATTCTAATTGATTCTTTTTGCTTTTTGACCAAACACCAGAACTTTAGTTTTCAAAGCATTTGAAAGCAGGTAGTCTTTGTGTTATAGGAGTGTAGAATACCCAAGGCCCTCTTCATACCAATTTGAGTGTGGTCCAATAACACCAAG
Source organism: Calotriton arnoldi (assembly GCA_963921515.1). Lineage (NCBI taxonomy): Eukaryota > Metazoa > Chordata > Amphibia > Caudata > Salamandridae > Calotriton > Calotriton arnoldi. The sequence goes on from CAWUFW010002149.1 coordinate 2,248,399, forward strand.
TCATCCGCATACTGAATGATAGGTAATTTGGTGTGGCCTAGCTTCAGTGGAAAGACATTTTTTCAGATGTTCCACACCTACATAAGCTGTGTATAGATTAAAAAAAGTGGATGGAATGAAGCATCCCCACTTCATGCCTTTGTTTGTGTATATTTTTGTAGTAGCATGAGTTTGAGTGTTTTAACTGCTGTGATAGCACACAAGAGTTCCCTTGATATTCCCAAATCAGCAAGTTTGGATCAAAGCATGTTTCGGTCAATTCCATTGAACGCAGCACTATAATCAATAAAACAGGCATAAAGCGGGCTCATGGATTTTTCAATAGCCTTGGCCCCCAAATTAGAAATGATAAATATAATGACACCACAAAGACAAAAATCCAACAAGGAAGATGTGAAATTTGAAAGTTTAAATTTAAAATAGCATCAAAAATTATTAAGAGTTCTCTGGTTGTGCTTGACTGGTACCTGGGCGCTAGTTAAGGCTTACCGAGATGGAGAACAGGTCAAATAGAGAAACTAGATTCAGCCCAGCAGTTTTACCTTCAGACTTAGACCCAGATTTACTAAGGGCTTGATTTGCCCTTGTGCCATGCAAGGTGAAATCATTCAGATTTACTATGCCACTCAGAACCACCTGGTGTGGCCAGTAAATCTGAAGTAACGCAAGGCAGTGCAAGATGCTGCCTTTCCTATCTCTGTCCTGTTAATGATCTCCATGGCTGGAGCATTGGTGTATCCACCCATGATTTTTGTCACATTCCCAGATTTACTAACAGTAGTAAACCTGGAAGTGCATCAAAGTGCTATGCCTTCCCAGGGGAGGCATAAAGAGGAGAAATACACTTATTTTGTCTCTTTTTTTTATCGTTCTACATGTGCTGTATCCTGCAACACACATAGAAAGAGGAAAAGCCTCAGAGGATTGTTTTTGTGCAGGAAGGTGTCCCTTAATGCACACAAAAAATCTTGCCTGCAATACAGGCTCCCTTGCAGAGTGGTGCAAGGGGGTCTGCATTTGAGCTTGGCAGCTATTAGTGCACTAGCACAGAGAGAGAGCAGGAATGTGCCATATATTAGTATGTATGTCCAATTCCTACCCTCTCCATTTGACACAGTACAGCACAGCAAGTTGTCTTGCTGTACTATGCTGCATCAAATGTTATTAAATCTGCCTCTCAGTCTTAAAAATCTTCAGCAGGGCAAGGGATGAGGCTGTGACAAAGGAGTAGTCCATGAAGTCAGACGAGGTCCCAGTGAAGCCGAATTCTTTTGGCGGGAAAGTTCCAAGCAGAAGACATTTGAAATTCATGCACTATGAAACTCACTCACAGGCCAGATTCTTTTGGCACATTCATCCAGTGAAGATATCTATGTTAGGACTTTGGGCCTGATTCATATCTTGGCAGTATGGATACTCCACAACAGCAGTGATGGAGTAAACATACTGCTAAGACTCTGGTCCGCCCAATTAAAATTAGGGCGGACCTTGGGTTTAATCACAGCGGGAACTACTCTGTCTCTGTCATGATTAAACCTCTCTTACAGCCCGACAGAGTAAGGGCCACCTGAGGTTGACCTCTAATTCCGCCCCCTAATTTAGATGGACGGAATTAGGAGTCAGTTTTCTCTGCAGTGAAAACTACTGAATGCCTCCTTGGCCACATGAGATAACTACCATGGCGAAGGTGGGAATTTTCTTTTTTATCTTCGAAAAGAAAATCCCAAGTCCCCTGCAAGGCCAACTCCATCTGCCAAAAAATAAATTGGGCCATTAGTCAAATTTTTGGGAGCTCGAATTCTTCCAGCGGGGAAAGGCTGCAGGTTTTAGCTGAAAAGGGCTCGATGAGGTGAGATATCTTATCCATGATGTCCTGCTGAATAAGATTTACTGCTACAGAAAAGCTCCAAGCAGGGTAAATATAAATCTTCAACCCAGCAGTAACACAGATTTGTTGGATCGGCTTGGCAGAATTGTCCCGGTCTGCCCAAGGTCTTCGGAGTCAAAAATGTTCTAAGCACCAGGTTGTTCAGGATGTTAGGAGGAGTACACACAGCGTATGTTTCCAGGACCTCAGAAACAGCAGTTTAGGGTCAAGACTCACTCTAGCAGAAGCAACCAGAGGGGCCTGGAGCAGGTGCAGTGGGTGCAGTGGGAACTGGTAAGCTGGACAGTTGCACAAAAGACCTCTTGTCGCTTGTTGTGTTCCTATAGAATGAACAGGAGCCGGCCTTAGGACCCTTCACCTTTTTGTACTGTGTATAAGAGGAAGAGCAGGTCCATTCCTTCAGAGCTCAGACATCACATTCAGTCCTCTTCTTTCATGTCTGCCACCAGCCTGTGGGTGAGGAAAATTCCTGGCTACTTCGTAACCAACAATGTAACAGTTCCCATGGTAACCCTATCCACTTTTTCAGCATTCCGTCTGTGCCCTACTGTAATCATTCCCAAAGTGTCGCTCTCTGCCAAAAGCTAATATGGTGAGCCCCTTCTCCCCTTGTCAGAGCCTTCATGTCCACCACCACAAAGGTGTGGCAAGGGAAGGAAATGAGCACTCTACCTCTGTAGACTTTTGAAACTAGTTCTGGTGTAGCTCCTTCCCTCCTGTGATTGGAGCCTGGCTGACTGTGGGAACAAAGAAGAGGCCATTGCAGGTATCAGTTTACATCTGCCTGAGACAGGAGAGGCCCGTATGAAGTTAATCAAGTTCTTTAGCACTGCTCCAATGGTCATCGTGCCAGAGGAGCAGAAATACCTTTCCACAACCAAGCCTTTGCGTCCTGCTCTAGAAGCAGTTTTTACACCTCATTCGGGTTAAGCACTCAGAGGGCTGCAGCTGGAGGCTAATGCAAATTAGCCTCCAGAGGGTTTAAGCAGGGTAAAGGTAACTTTAAAAAAATTAATTTTTCATAATATTTATTAAAAATATGACTTTGCCAGTAAATTGGGCATTTAATAAATATTTCAAGAATAAAATGTCTATCTGTTTCCTAGCTGGGGAACGAGATAATATTATTAAATTTAATATTACATTCCAGTGTTTTCCTATGGGAGTCAGCCTTGCTAGAGCAAAAATAGTTGTTGGGCTTTTTTCAATGCTATAACATGTTTAACATTACATTTCTACATGTCTTGCTTTTAAATACTATGCACCCTACCTTATGGGCAGTAAGGCTTACTTAGGGGTGACTTTTTAATATTTGAAAGGAAAGTTTAGATCTGCCAATAAGGTTATTTTGTCAGGTTGAATTGCAGTATTTAAACTGTCATAGTCAGCTGCAATGGTAGGCCCAAAGCTATGTTTTACGCTTTGAACTCTAAAAATCACTGAAATTTACCAGTTATTTATCTGAAGTTACTATAACTGGCACCCCTGCCATGCGCAGTGTTGTCATGTTATGTTATGTTATAAGTTTTATAGAGCGCATAGCTGCCCCAGCAAAGGGGCGTCCCAGCGCTAATCACAAACTGACATAGGACAGACAGAGAGACTCACAGAAGAGCAGATTATGTAGGGAAAAGATTTTGAATACTTCTGATATCCGCAGGGAGGGAATTCCAAAGTTTAGAAGCGAGAGCACGAAAGGAGCGCTCTCCTGCCCGCGCTTTCTTGACCCGAGGAACTGTTGTTTCAGGTTTCATCAGTAATGTTATAAATGATACAATTGGATGCATCATGATTGATGCGACATGTGAGGTCATAAGCAGCGCATGGCAAGGGTGTAAGTTACAGTTACTTCAGTTAACTATAACTGGTGAATGTCAGTGGTTTTTTATAATTTAAAGTTTTGTTTTCCACCTAACTATAAATTCACTTGAACTTTGTTTATTTCCACTGAATTCAATGTTTTTTTAATGTAAAGTCATATATTATTAACAGACCTAACAATAACGTCACTTTTAACCTTTCATTGAATTTCTGCATGTTTTTTAATGTAAGTAACAATATAAAGGGGTGTCATTTTAAGTAAGGCAGACCTACTTGCTTTGTCAAAAGATCAGAATACTAAAATATAAAAAGCAGGCCTATTGGCTTTATTTTGAAGTGAGTACATCAACATATATAAAACAGGCCTATTGACTTTGTCAAAAAGTCACCCATAATTATATTCAAATATATATTTTATAAATAAATTCATTGAAAGTTTTTATAATACTTGTTGCCACAAATTTTTTTCAACAAATCATTTTTAAAACTACTATAAACATGTCTTTGAGCCTTTTCTTCTCATTTTTCAGGGCCTAAAATCAGCCATAGAACCAACCACAAGTGGTCCCTGCATTATAGCTGAAGAGCATACAACTCCAGTTCAGAATGCTTTAGAAGTAATGCTAAGCTCTCCTGGAGTCACGGATTCACTGACCCAGGAGACTTACTGCAATGTTTTTAAAACATATTGCTGGGAGGCTGCAGCGTTCCATGCAGTACCCCATAAAATTAAACAAAATGCTTGGTGGTGCCCCTGCCCCTTCTAGGGGCACCACCAGGATATGAAAATATCATTAAAAAGCCCTCACAGGGTATTATGGGGTGCTCCTTGTCTGGCAGCATTGAATAATAGATATGTGGCTCCAGCCACACATTTATTATGATGTTTTCATTAGTTTACTTTTATTATAATTGTTTTGGGGTCCCCCAGACCCACTTGGGACATCCACAGGTTTGAACAGTGTTAAGGGTTGCAGGGTGAGCCTGAAGACCCTCCCCCCCAGCGTCCACCACTCCCCAGCCTGCATCGATCCTGTGTGTGGATGGGAGATGGTAACCTTTTTTCTTTTTTCAATTTATTTATGGGTGCCCAAGTTCTGCCCAGTGCTCCCACAACTATGCATGCCCTCAAGGGCAATGGGAGGAGGTCCACGGTCCCTGTGGCCCTTTTGGCTCCTCTGCAAGCACCCATCTTGTGTACTAGTGGGTGCCGGCTTTGCTTCAGCTTGGAACAGCTCTTCTTTCTGCTCCCGCTGGGCGGGAGTAAACCTACGTTCCCTGCCCTCAAGAGTACGGGCAGGAATTCCTGCCCACTCTCTTGTGGGCAGACAACAGCATAGTGTCCCAGAGGATAGGGTCCAGGGCAGATTGTTTATTGTCTAGCCCCGGGGGGGTGAGGTTGGCCCAGGAAGATTTGGTGCATTCCCCCTCCCCCAAAAAATGCTTCAGCCCTGGCGGATGGTGTCCCCGGGACCGTCCAATGGCTTGTAGGGCTCCCATGCTACCTACCCTAAAAAAATAATACGAACTATGTTAAAATCATATACAATAGCTTGTTCTGTTCTACAATATTTTTGACATCACAATATTTTTGAAACAATATGTGTCTAAATAAATTTTTGAACCAATCGTGGACCACCTCCTTTGTCATATATCCACAACTTTAGCAATGTGCAGATTATGAATTCTTTGGACCTGATTGAATTAGTAGGTACAGTCATGATATCATGCCTTTTTGCTGCTGTTGATCACTCTGGCTACTGAATCCTTTTCAGATTTTCAGATTCTGTTTGTGATATATGGATTTGTTGCAGTAGTGCTATATCTGTATTTTTTGAGTGTATGTACATAAGTAGTTTTTTCCATCTCACAAAACTGGACAGTCTATTAAACTGAGGGACATGATTGTTGGATGTACTGGCATCATGTCTAGTTTAGACTATTTGCATTATTATGTGTTCATTGATTTATAAGAATCCATGGTTGTACACTACTCTTCGGAAATGATAGATATAGTTAGGGCTACTGTGCCAAATATAAAAAATTCATGGTCTTGATTGCTAACCTACTGGTGTGTCAAGGACTGGTTGAGTTTCTTTTAAGGGTGGGGAAGGATGTATAAGGTAATATTTCAAAGCTCGGGCGAAGTTCGAGTAGACACGCTACGCGGAAGTCCGCGAAGTGGTAAAAAAAACTCTGCAACGCTATGCGGAGATCTACGAGCATGCAGAGTTGCTTGTTCCGCATGCTGCGCATGCTCGCAAGACGTTTCTGATGTTCGGCAACGTGGATTGCATGTTCAGGGGGAAATATCCCGCAAACTTCACCACGCGGTCGCTCATGGTCGCGGCCATCTTGTTTTTCTTGTCTGGTTATGGTTCTGGGGCCTTTTTTTCAATCCTTCCTAAATCTTTCCAATCCTTTGTCCCTAAAACTAGAACTATTTGATTTAATATCTATCCCTCTCTCTTCCCAAGTGTATATTTTGTGTTTTTTTTCTACTTTTTGTGTGTTTTACTGCGTTTTTGTACTGTTTTTCTATTACTTGCTTTTTTTTACTTCCCTTCTTTATCTCCTGACTTATTTTACTCGTACATTTTCTTTTTTGACCCCCTGCCCCTCAGAACCATGGCCAAGACTAGTGCTTCCTCCAGTTCCCGAGGAAACAACAACAGGAGCCGCCTTCCTTGGTGGAGGTGGAGGTGGCTTCACTAGTTTTTTTTGTGCCGGACCACCTCCCCTTAACCTTAGCAGCAGGCGGCAGGCCTGGCTGCGGGTATGGGATCCAGGAACGTCACCAGCGGTCTGATATCCTGGACAGGGAGCAGGACCTGCAGGACCTGCTAGGTGTTGTGGTCCTGGGGCTTGGTGAGTAGCTCATTTATTACTAATGTGTGTTCTGTTCTGTGTTATTGCGAATATTATTTTTCCCCAAATAGCAAGAACGCTGCTGCTGCTTACATGCTGGTAAGTTACGTTTAAAAATCTCATATTATGTGATTGTTATTCTTCTAGACAGGTGAAAGGCGCAACTAATCTTACTTGTATGCAAGTTTGCGCTCGCTTGGGCTGATTATGTAAAAGAGGTTAGAGAATTTAAGTTAGGTATTGCAGACTAGAGAGACTCCTTTCCTTTGTCCTGTCACTAAGATAGTGGTAGGTAGTTATAATTAGTTACTTAGTATTAGTTGGTAATGTTTTAGCGTGACGCGTCCTCCATCATGTGCTGCTGACTCCTTAGTAGAACATTTTGTAGTTTGTTACTGAGTGAATAATATAGCAACTCAGCATCAGCAACCAACCAACAATTTGGTTTAGGCAACATGCATGCGTCCATCTATGCATTTTTGAGGACTACAATGAATGCAGACTTAGTGAATTGGCCCGTCAAAGGGGGTTGATTGATGATTGCGAATGAGATCGGAACTTAGAAGAAGGAAATATAATTTTTGGCAATTCATTCCAAAGTCTTTGAAATAGGCTGGCTAGGTGGTACCTAGGTTTAGGATTCTGGAATCGGAATGGAACAGTGTAATAATAAAGAGATAGGACGGTCCGCGAGCGCGATACTAGTCTACTACTACTAGTCAATCTGATTAGATAGGTCAATTTTATTGCAATTGCCGTTTCCTGTCAAAAAATCGTTTTGGAGCATTTTTTTAAATATTTATTATTTCACACCAACCAATTGTTGTCTCTTTATTATGTCTTACATGATCAGTATCCAGGGGCAAGAACAAGACCGGGTCTTCCGAGGCGAGAGCTGGAGGTGCCTCCCAGGATTGCTCCTCTACAAATGGCTCTGCTACTCACCCCAGTAAGTCCTCCTTCTGTTAATATTAATAATTATATTTCCCTAACTTTTACCGCACCTTATTTTTTTTTAACTATTATTTATGTTTCCTAACTCTATTTTTTACCAAATCTGTTTCTAAATTCTTGTTATCCCTGTATTACCTACCAACTTAGTTATTTATGTTTTTTTTTTTTACATCAATCTAACTGCCTCTGTAGTATTAGTCTGTCTGTAGCTTGCTATATAATTTGTTCTGGTTTTTCAGTCAGCTTTCCCTCTCCCTTATATTTTGTGGACTGCCTAGTTGTGGCACTACTGTAAGACTCAGAGAACACATTGGTCCTTTACTACTACTAGTACTACTACTCTGCTGTGCAGATTGCATGCCCAACTAAGGCATTCTATGCATGTTTGTTGAGATTAGAAGGCTTTCTTTTACTTTCTTTCTCATGCTCAATCAGTAAATAAAATGATGGTCACGTTTGACACCCAGAAGTGGTGTATTTTTACTTTTTCTCATCTAGGCCTAGTACTATTATTATTAGCAGCAGTTGATTGTGAACAACTGATTACTGTGCACCATGGCTGGAAGTATGAGGAAGATCAGGGTACAATTATATTTTCCAACCAAGAAAGAGGACTCGAGAGACCGCATGTGCAATCGTCCACCGAATTGGCCATTCTTTTTCTTTTTAAAAAGTTTTAAAACTCAGATTAACCAATAGCTCTAGCCACTTAGTCCAGTCCTTTGGGTTGCCCTCTTCTTGAGAGGCCTTTCAAAAATTGCCACCAACAAAATTCCCAACCAGATATTTTATTATTTTTGATAGGATAGGACATACTGTCTACTCTACTGACTCTAGTACCTGATTTGTACTAGTGATGTGTGTGGTGTATGTATGTGTATTTTCAATCTTGCTAGTGAAAAAAAAAAATAGGGGGAGGCATCTAAAAAATGTGCAATGTTTTTTCTAGGCGAACCGACCACCAGTGCTGGGGCCAGCAGCGAAGGCGACGCCAGTAGGGAGGGAGCAGCAGATGCGGCAGCTGCAGGGGGTGAGCCAGCAGCACTGGCGGGCGGTGGTAAGTTATATTCCTTACTTATTGACAATACACTCGCTGCAAGGGTGTACACTGTACTGATGAGAGAGACTAAGTTGTTTGGAACAACAGTTGAAGAAGACACCCTTTACTTAGCATTAGCAATAGCATTAGCGGCGGGAGTTGAGTAACTAATGGCCTATTTTATCTGACTTCAACTCAGCTGGGAAAGTTTTATGAAGAAGAGTAAGAGTCAGACGATATTGATGGATGAGTTGAACGAAAAAGGAAAGAACGATGGAAGCAGGAAGGATGGATGACATGTAATATATGCCTGGCAGAGAAGGATGCGTGGGTGAAGGAAGGGGGCCCGGGATGCATAGGTGGCTGATAGGATGCATGGGTGGTTGAAGGATGGGTGAAAGGTGAAATAAAGGATGCCTGCCTGGGTGGGTGAAACTGTATGAGTGAAAGGAATCCTCTAGGGGATTTGATGGGTCAAACTCAAAGGCAAGCAAGGATGCATGGGTGGTGGTTTAAAAAATTGACAAATGTTGTTGGTGAAAGGTTTGTTGAGAGATTAAGAAGAATGATAGCCATGTGTACTTTGAATGGATGGATGCCTGGATGGTATTCAATCATAGCATAGGTGGAGACTGTCACTGGATGAAGAGAATGTAAAAGAAAAATAAACCGTGCCATAGTAGCAAAGCCAAGGGTGAAGATAAGAATAAGATTAGAATAAAAAAATAATGCTAGATGAGCAATGCAATGATAAATGGAAAAATCGCTGTCAAGAAACAAGGACTGTTTTTTTCAAGGTTTTTGATTCAAGGTTGTATTTCTGAATACTCCCTTGACTCACAGTAGTTTGCAAGCACAACATATATATTGTGCATGTATGTACCCACGCCAACCCATTATCAATCGCCTCCCTCCGACTCTGAGGCCCACTCCTAACTATGTCATTTCAACCGTGTCAGCCATGGGTGGCCTATCACCTGCATGGTTAGTGGTTAAACAATCAAATAGTAGTACCTCACGTCGTACCATACATAATCATTCATCTGATTTGTTGTAGCAGTCAGGGTGAAAGTGAACTTGAGCAGTTGCCATTGATTTAACAGAGTATGGCCATAATAGAAAAATAGATAATTGTGTAGTTGTAGACTACAGCTGCCCCACCTGCAGACAGTAGTAAAGTAACGTGAGTCTGCGACTGCGACACAATGTCTGTCTAGGGCGCAAGCTGACTGAGCTGGCATGCCTGCAAGGTTAATTTAGCTTAACAAGAGAGAGAAGAAGAAGACTTGTCTACTCCATAGTGCCTAGTAATGCCTGAAATTTGCACAAATGTTAGAGGCCGAGGAAGTGGGAGGATACCACAAATGTTATGTACTGTGCTTGCTGGTGCTACTGTGCCACTATAATTTTATGTGTATGATTAATTTTGTGTTACTGTTTTGCAGAGTATTGGTTACAATTGTCTTTTTTCTTTCTTGATATAGCTACTCCTTCCCAACCGAACTAACAACCCAACAGGCAGGAGTTAGCAGCCAGGGCCCGACAACTGAAGTTGGAGGCCATCCGTGATGAATATCGGCAGCTGATGGTTCTGGCGGAGGAGGAGGAGGAGGCGGCAGCAGCTGCAGCCTCCTCCAATGCCCCGGGCCCCAGCAAGGTCCCCCAGTGCCTCCGGTGGTACGGCGCCGTGGTCTGGCAGCCACCTGCCGCACTTCTTCAAACACTGCTGTCCACCCCTGTTCATGCAAGACATTTCAGGGCCAAATGCTCCTCCGGGTGGTGCTCCTAGAGGAGCGGATAAACACACTAGAGAGGAAGATCGGGCGAGCCCACCGCTAGACCTCCGTCACCTTGCCCCTTTTTAAATCTTTTTTTTGATTGGTGGGAATTGGGCGTTGGGGAAAACTTGCTTTTTTTTATGGACATTTTAATTTATGGACATTGGACAATTGGACTTAATGATGGACATTGGTTGGGGTTAGGGAGAGGGGTGGTTTAGGTGTTCTGTTTTTTTTTAATTCTAGTCAGTTTATTTGTTAGGAGAATAAATTATTTATAGATTACATATGATGTAAATCTTTTGTGGTGGAGTTTCTCCTTTACTTCACACTGTTTCCTTTGTTGCAGGGCCGCAGCCAGTTTTTGATTGAAATCTGCCGATAGTGTAAAACACCAACAGATAGATGCAGTACCCTCACTTGTCCTACTAGTACTGTCAGTTTCTCCTCGTAGTCTATGCAGTCTGCAACTTAAACACCTATGGATTTGGAAGGGTGTGGGTGTGTGAATTAATTAATTTCCCTGGTATATAAATTATGCCTCCCCAAACTTCTTCTCCTACCTGTGATTGATGTTAATACTTAGGTGAAGCGATGGCTGCAATGAAATGATGCTATAATTATTGCCAAATTGAGAGTTGCATCTCCGCATTCCTCTTGGTCCTTCCTTGGACTGTCCGTCCGTCAATCTTGGGTGCCTACCTGGCGGATGCGGTTTGGTAAGGTAAGTGTGAGTTGTTTTTCATAGTATAGTGCAGGGTAAAGACCGGCCTGTAGATGGGAAAAACAAAAAGGATAATGAAGAATCAAGGAGAAAAGTTAAACTGCATAAATTAAGGAGGAGTGCAAAAAGAAGACTTTCAGAGGCGGCATGGCTAAATCATGTCTGTTTCCAGTAGTTACCTCCAACAACAGGAGCAGCCCCCCCACCCAACCTCCAATTAGCTTTTAAGCCAGACAGCACTGAGCACACATACACACACAGCAACATAGCATTTTCCAAATTAAGTAACAAAATCAATGCACTGCTGTCAGTCACACCACCACACTCGCCTCCACCACTACACAGACATGTAGGCCTGGTGTTGTTGTTTACCTTTTAGGCCACTTCATGAAACGCCCGAGTTATTCCATCAATCATCTCTGATCCTACTGACTGACTGCGAGGATAGCATGGTGTCCAACTCTGAACCAAAAGTGTCTCGAGTGAGTCCACTCCAGACTCAAAATGTAGTGGATCGGCCTGCAGTAGTACAATTTTGTTATTGAACAACAAGAACGGAAAGATTGATTTGAGTCACTTTTTTTGTGTGTAGAATACTAATAGACATCATGCACAACAAGCACCAATCACTCAGCGTGCAATGAATGCCATCATTTACCTGTTCTTCCAGGGCAGTCCCTCTAGGCTCGGAAAGGATTTATTTATTAAGAGTTTTATATAGCGCTGGCTAGACCCGGAGGTATCAGAGCGCTTTACAGAGTATCAGTACGACAAAGTTACAAAACAATTACACAATATTGCATTGAAAAAAGAAGCAGAAACATGTGTTAAGGATCTGGGAATACTCGAGGATGGCAAAAAGAAGACTAATGAAGAGGCAACAAGAGGAATAACAGTAAAGTATAGGTATAAGCGGCGGCAAGAAACAGCCCGAGGGCAGGGGAAGAAAGAGGGGGAGCGCAGAAAGGAAAGGGTGAGGGAAGCAGGTAAGGACAGGGAGGAGAGAGGGAAACCAAACAGAAAAGGCATCAAAGATGTCAATGAAAACAGAGCAACCGCGAGTAACACGAAAAATAAATAAACATTTTTCACAGAAAGTATAACGTAAATGACAACTCATAAGAGGCAGAGAGGGAAAGGGGTCAGGAATAGGAGTAAAAGAATAGGTGGGGGAGAAGGGAATCTGAGGGGGGAGTGAGTAAAGGCAGTCGGGTGAAAAGAGAAAACGATTCAGTCACTCGAAGGCGGGAGAAAAAATGATAGAGGATCGTCAGGGGGAGAATGGAGGCAAGGGGGAAAGGACAGAGGTCGAAAACAAGATGGTGGGTCAGGGTCCTGGGAATCGACGGTGGCCAGTAACAAAATGGCGGGCAGAGCAAAATTCAAAGAGTCAAACAGTCCTTGTATGCGACGCCAGCGAGCAGGATGAAAGAGCAAGGAAAGTCACAAAAAGGGGGGGGACGCAGTTCCAAAAACAGAAGCGGGTGAAAGGTATAAGAGGCGTGCAGGCTCGGGACCACTGGGGCATCAATAAAAGGCAGTCCGCTGGTCGTGTCACCCGCACCCACAAATCAAGAAAAGGATTCACCGGTCACAAAGGCGGGTGGGATGGAGACGGGGCATGCAGGTTCGGGACCACTGGGGCATCGGTAACGGCAATCCTCCGGTCGTGGCTCAGGCACCTTCATACCTGGAGGAGGTCTTGCGGTTCTCTCGAGCACATCCTGGCGGGCCTTTAGCATGGGGAGGCAGCAGCAAGGGCTGGCAGGCAGCAAATGAACACAGAGCTGCGCCATGGCTGGCCTCAACATCAGCGGCGACTTGATCCGAGGAAGGGAGCAGGGGGAGAGAACAGCAGCGGCGGTGGCGGGATGAGGAATGACATGTCCCGATGTCCAGCTGGGTAGGAGATGGCCACGGGGGAACCCGGGCCAGACTCCTCAAAAGCCGAACCAGGAGGCTCCACTGGGCATGGGCTAGATCATCTCGAAGTCCTGGAGCGATTGGAATCACGTCCTCGAGCAGTCCGACGGCATCCAGAGCCCTCCGAAGGGTCCAGAACTGAGCCGAGGCTGGGTGAACATCCGGAGGACGATTAATTCCGAGGGAGGCGGTAAAGGCAGAAGGAGAAGCAGTATCAGCGGGATGAGGTAAGCCCTGCCCCGATATCTGGCTGGGTAGGAGAAGGCCATGGGAGAAACCCGGGCCAGACTCCTCTATAGCCGAACCAAGCGGCTCCACCGGGCTTCGGCCAAGTCATCTCTGTGTCCGCTGTTAGGAAAGGATAAGGATAGCTATAAAGTCAGGTTTGGAGTGGGCTCGAGGCGGGCACACATTTCACTTTTGTTGTATCTCCATCCAATGTCTGGCTTGAGGAAAATGGATTCATGGCGAGTCATGAGGAGTGGAATTACTTCTTCACTGACTGCACACAGTTGCAACTCCAAACCGGCAATAAAAAAGAAAGACGGTGGTGATGGGTTTGTTGTGATTCAAACCAGAAAGACAGTGACACACACAAATAATAAATTAAATAATATTCCTTAGCTATATCTTTTTTGTTTTTTTTTGGGGGCGTCAAAGGAAGAAATAAATTAACTCTAAAGCCTAGTTGTCAGGGAAGTAGAGCTCGTCCTCAAACCCTGGTGGTTCACCCAGAATTAGGTCACCGTAATCATCTTCCTGCTGTGCTACTTCAGGTATGGTGTAATCTGGTGGTATAAAGTGCTGATTGATTTTGATCATGGTTAACCTCTCCATGTTTTTGGGCAAGAGACTGGTCCTTCTCACTGTCAGAACGGCACCAGCAGCACTGAAAACACACTCAGAAGAGACACTTGTGACAGGGCAAGCCAGATAGTTTATCACCAGCCTGCTGAGCATTGGTCTTTGGTGCCTTTTCCCATACCAATACAGCAATAGGTTTTGGTCAAAGTAGACCTCTGTTGGGTCATCCAGATATGCCTGGACCATCCGCTCAATGCTCATGGGTGCTCCGCTTTGCTCGGCCTCTTTTGCCTTCGTGTCAGCACTGGACTTAAGCCCTGCTTGTAGAAACCATTCCTGTGCCGATTTTGGGGCTGATGCTCCTGTTGTTGTTGATGATGTTTTTGGTGTTGTTGGTGGTCTTGGCTACTGTGAGCCAACCGCACTGCCCTCAGGCTCTGAAGTTGAATGTGAAGGCTGACCTGCAATACTTGTAGAGCCCTGTAGGAGTGGGCCTTTAATTCACAGCCATTCTTTTTCTAACTGACTGGCTTGCACGGCTATCCAAGTTTTGTAGCTGGCAACATCCCCGTCTGAAAAAGGAATGAAAGTGAGCAGTTATGGTTTGTACCGTGGATCCAGAATTGTGGCACAAATGTTATGGTTGGATGACACAATGCCTCTTGCACCCTTGTATTTTCAGATAAGCGAAGGGTTAGGCTCTCTACAAACTCATATGCTTCTTTTTTTTCCTCCACACCTGCATACATTGCAGACACCCCCTTCAGCAGTTCCTGTAGCATGTGCAACAATTGGATAGCTTGGCCCAGAGTACAGTCCTCCTTGCTGATTTCACGTGTGAAGACCTCAAGTAGCATCTCTGCCAGGCATTTAACTAGGCCTATTGGTCCATCTCAATGATCATGCTTTTCACAGTAGCATACCCTCTTTGCATGACATATTCATTGATTGCTCTGTACTGCTCAAACAGATGTTCAAGCATGTAATAAGTTGAGTTCCAATGTGTTGGCACCTCCTGGATGAGTGCTTTAACTGGCATTCTATTATCACATTGAATGATCCTCAGCTGCTTCTGGGCTTTAAAAGAATGGCTGAAATGTCTGCAGATTCTTCTACAGGTGGTCAGTTGCTGACTCTGTCTTCTTTTTTCAGAAAGTCTTGAACAATGATGTTAATGCAGTGTGCCAAAAACAGCAACCTGAAATAACCACCATCGGCTATGGCCTTAACCATATTACTGCTATTGTCCATGGCAACAAAACCTTTGTTAAGCCCTCTTGGTCACTGCCATTTGAAGACCTTGCTGTCAAAGTCTTCCAAAATGTTTGCAGCAGTATGAGTTTTCTCCATGGCGAACATAGCTACAGTTACATGTTTCCGAGCGGTATTAAAAATCTCAGCAGTGTCAGTGATGCACATGTAATCAGTGGCTTAGCAACTGGTCAACATGTCTGTTGAAAGGTGGATAGTGTGAACAGCACTCTGCTGCAAAGCTTGTCCAAACAATTCCAGCACGTCGTGATGTAGTGCTGGAACAGCAACTCTGGAGAAATAGGACCGGCTGGGAACCTTCCATTTCGGGCAGATGGCTGCCACAAATTCAAGAAAACCCACCCCTTTCACAAAAAGAAAAAGAGAGGAGGTCCAGTGCTAACATTTTAGCCAGCTTTGCGTTGTACAAACGCGCTGTTGGGTGGGTGCGTTCCTACTGCCCCTCCGACGAAAACATACTGAGAATGGTAGCCTGGATTTTTTTCTTTTCTGCTGCCACTGATGCAGGTGACTTCTTGACGCCAGATATTAGGCTCAATATACGCTTTTTCGTTGCGGTACTCTCTTGCCTTGGACCCCTTGGTGTCTCAGCCTGATTCTTGTGCCATTGCGATGTTGCTGATGATGACGTGTGCGGTACCACTGAACTGTTGGGGACATGGCTGCTTTGCGTAACAGAGAAAATGTCTCCCTCTTGTTCACCCTCCACTGTGATCAGATCTTCTTCTTCTTCATCCCCTCCACCAACAACACGTGCGTATTTTTGGCTGCTAAGGTGCGCCTCCCACTGGATCAAGTAGTGTTTTCTCAGATGGGTAGCTTGGCCTCCGGTACCATAGGTTATACCAAGCTTACCCCGACTAACACCTTGTCCACAAATGGAGCATTTAGCAATGTTCACCTCCTTCCTGCTAACCGAAAAGAAGTCCCAAACTGGGGAGGTCACTTTTCTGGCACTGCTGGTGCCACTTGCAATGTCTGATGAACTGGTAAGGGGGCGTGACGTTTGACTCTCTGCAGTACCTACTTCTACTGAGGTGGTCGTGGTGGATGTAGGTCACTGCCGGGCCTTTGTAAATATGGAAGCTGGAGGTGGTGTTGGTGGTATCTGTGTTGGTGGTATATGTGCCACATCCCTCATAGCAATTTGGGATGGGGTAATGTTGTTCTCCACTGGGGTGGGATTCATGTCCTTGATGATTGGCTCGTCATCATCCTCCTCTTCTACATCTACCTCCATAACTCTAAGGCTTTCTGGAACCTTCCTTTTCCCTAGCCTTGTCTGAAGGCGTGTCTCACTCTCAGACTGAGGTGGCTTCCAAGTGGCGTCTAGATCATCAGAACAGGGGCTTGCAGAAGAAGTTGATGAACTAACCCTCCTTTTCCTTGCTGGGGATCTGGAAGACAATGGATCTTCTGAAAGAGTGGCTTGCTCTTCTTCTTCCTCTGCAGGAAGATTGATCTCCTGAACTGCCCCTACTTCGGGAGGAACAATTACAATTGTGGGTGGTTGCGGCTGTTTTTGTCCACTTATCTGAGTTTCCTGCATTGATTGGGTACTACTTTGCGAAAACGATAAGTCAATTTCAATATCACTGCTCGTCGGCATTGTCGTGATTGGACTGGCTGCCTCTACGACAGACATGGGCTTGGGCCTAGGTTGGTGGGGTGGGTCCACTGATGTGGGGGTGCTGCTCCCAGCTTGCTCCCCGGACACCGCTGCTGCAGGCACAATTTTTGGTTTCCCAAAAAAGGTCTTGGGCGACATACCGGTGGTGGTAAGTGGCAGTGCCTTCTTCTCACTGGCAACTTTCTTGGTACTGGACCTGGTACCTTTCTTTGGGGCCATCTTGCAGATGTCAGGAGCACGCAGTGGCACAAGTTGAAGAGATGTCTGTGGTTACATGTCACGTGACGTCGTGCGCAGCAGGACTTCTGTCTGGCAGTACAATGGGTGATGTTGTCTCCTCCTCTTTTGTGCACCTAAAAGCAAAGAAGAAAGAAGAACATCAGTGAAACGTGGCATTCATTGTTGTGGTTCAATTACTAGAACAAACAAATGTAAAATAACTTAGTGTGTGGTCACACTTGTTAGTGTTAATAATATTACTATTAAATGTATTACCTCAGTTATTAAAACAATTAACAACACAGTGTAGCCATTTGTGAGACTTTGACAAAAACAAGGGCTTTCATGGTGTACTGTATGTACAGTACACTCAGGAAGGATAGGAAAAAAGAAAAAGAACAACAATATTACAAATGTAATGGTTTGCCATTGTGCATCACGTCGGATGCAGCATCCAGGGAGCTGAAGTTGACAAATGATGACAATGGATGGAAGCAATAAGCCAAGAGAAACAAAGGAAAGACATTTAGGCCTATGGCAAAAGCACACTAACTGCCACCACAAAATAGCTGCCAGCCACATGGTCGCTCACAACAACAACGAACAGGAGGCCTGGAAAACAATGAACTCAAGCAGGCCTATATGGACACAGACTTTGCAAAATGCCCCCTGGCCACATGGGGAGGCTCAGCCAAGGCAAATGCTGGCCCACTATTACAAACAAACAACTCACACACTGGCCAGACAAAGGAGACATGCTAAACAACATATTTAATGCAACAATGCCAAAAACGAAAATCAGCAGGGCTAAAAAAAGGTTTGCAAGTTACAACAACCACACACATCCAACAAAGGCATTTATTTAACACTCATGAAAAAAAGTGAAATTGCTCAAAAAATACATTTTGCATTTCAATCCAATGCCATCCATGCCCTAAATGATGTTTAAATTCAACAGACACCACAGAAACAGTTGTTTCATGCACCCATGAGTAGCTCTGGGCCTATTGGTTGGAAAAACCCATTTGCAGACTAGGCCAAATAGTGAATCAATTCAAATCAACAATATTGCGAATTTATTAGAAAATGTAGTGAACTGTGCTACATTTTTTGCAGGATGAGAGAAGAAAAATTGCATGCAAAACAACAACCAGCAAGAAGGCATGGCCACTCTAAAGAAGGCCTGCAGGCCTATGGCAAAAGCACACTGGCTGCCTTCACAAAATGGCCGCCAGCCACATGGCCAGGCCACAACAACAAGAAAGGGAAGACAGACAATGCAGGTCTATGGCAAAAGCACACTGGCTGCCTTCACAAAATGGCCGCCACCACACGGCCAGGCCACAACAACAAGAAAGGGAAGACAGACAATGCAGCCCTATGACAAAAGCACACTGGCTGCCTTCACAAAATGGCCGCCAGCCACATGGCCAGGCTACCACAACAAGAAGCAATAAGCCAAGAGGAACAAAGGAAAGACATGCAGTCCTATGGCAAAAACACACTAACTGCCTCCATAAAATGGCCACCAGCTACATGGTCACAATGTCACAACAACAACAACAAGCACGAGGCCTGGGAAAACAAATAAACAATGAACTCAAGCAGGCCTATATGGACTCCGACTTTACAAAATGGCTACTGGCCACATGGGTAGGCTCAGCCAAGGCAAATGATGGCCCACTATTACAAAAAAACACACTCACACACTGGCCAGACAATGGAGGCATGCTGACAACACATCTTTAATGCAACAATGCCAAAAATGAATCCTCAGGGTAAAAAAGGTTTGCAAGTTATTACAACCACACACATCCAAAAAAGGCACATAAAAAAAAGTGAAATACCCCCAAAAAAACACATTTTGCATTTCAATCCAATGCAATCCATGCCCTAAATGATGTTTAAATTCAACAGACAACACAGAAACAGTTGTTTCATGCACTCATGTGTAGCTCTGGGCCTACTGGCTGAAAGACCTATTGGCAGACTACTGGGCTACATAGTGAATTAAATAAATATTGCAAATTGATGATTTAAAAAGTTGGAGAAAATGTAGTGAACTGTGCAACATGTTTCCTTTATAAAAGAAGACAAATTACTTACAAAGAAACAACTAGACCCCTACTGAAACTACAGGCCACCCACCACAATATTTGTTTTTTAAAAACAACGAAAAGTACAAATAAATCTAGGTGCATGGCCCCAATCAAACACGCAATACCAAAATCCCAACTTACTTGTGAAGTCTTAAATTCAAAAGTCCTCAAATCCAATGATATATGATGCAGCAGCCACAAAGAGGGATCCTTCCAGCTCCAAATCCAAATGAAAAGTGAACAGGAGATGGACAAAGCACTGAGAGGAGCCTGCTGGACAGGAACAGGAAGTTGAAGACTCTGGGGCACTTCCTTCCTCTGCAAAAAAAAAGTAAAAAAAGAAAAAGGACTCCTTGCACAAAAAGTACAGCCAAATGTCAATCTGAGGAGTTTATTTAATCCAAGTCGTCATTTTGAGAAGGTTTTGATGCTGCTCGGGAGATAACCTTCACCAGATTGCAGATTTTGCGTGTTCCGGATCGTGTTCTTCACAAAAGTTCTCGAATGATGTGTTCGCAATCGCAAACTCTCGCTGGACCATGCCGCCGCCTAGCAAATGTTGTGGCGCTCGCAAATGGCTCGGGAAATCTCGTCGGCGATCGCAGGCACCAGGTAAGTCGCTCCAGCGCGTGCAAAAACGTATTTTGGGCATGCAAACAAAAAAAACTCAGCTCCATTGCAAAGTTTTCCAGCAACTCCACGTTCTACGTGGAACGCGGAGTTGCCAAAAATCCACAAACTCCTCGAGCAAAGCAGAGTTTTACGCCCAGGGTTAAATATTTCAAACACTGCTCGGTGTGCTAGTATAATAATGTATTGGTTTCCAAGTGGGTATTTGGTGTATCATCTGTTGTCTCCTCCTTTTGTTTGGTCTAGTCAATATCTTTGCTCTGTCTGCTGGTTTAACTTACCTCTTTTCTGCTCTTTATCTCTACCTCAGATCTCATTCAAACAACCAAGGAGTCCAGCCTACTGCAGATGGAATAGGTTTTTTACCTGTGAATAGTCGTGTCTGAAATGGATTTTATTGTTGGTGATGAGGAATATGACACTGTCCAGAAATAGATAAAAAAGTGCTTATTTTGCTAGATGTCCAAAGTATTTTGTATGATCGCTGAATATCTAAATTTAACTTAGTCTTAACCGGTTATATAGAAATAAACATAATAGTTAGTCTTGTACTTGTGCTTTTGGAACTCTACCTAATGAGAGTCATTTTGGTCAGTATCTTCATCTATGCTTGTAGGTGTAATCTACAAACGTGATTGGGAAAGTGAGCGGGAAAAAGGCACCTGTTATGGAGGCATAACTCCTTTATCTCAGGGGAAAGATATAAAAATCTTCTGACATGGACTATCAGGTTTTTCAAGTCAAGACTCTTCTGGGCTGATAGAGAGCTTTGCAGTAGAGTCTTAGTTTGTGGGGAAAGTGGAGGCGTCCCATTGGGCAAAACCTGATGTTTGGTAGGTGGTCAGTATGTAATCAGTATGCCAGTGTTGTACATATCACAACAATAATAACATTTGTTGTATTGTCCGTGTATATACTCATCCTCCTCAGTGTGGTTTACGGTTCAGGCACAAGAGATGGGGGTTCTCTCTGTGACTTGTTCCAAAGGTGAACAGGATTTGTCTCTTTCTTTATCATTAAGTTGGTTCTTCCATTACTTTAAGTAGTGTATTTCTACCTTTCTTTCTTTCTTCCTTTCTTTCTTTCTTTCTTTTGTTCTTTCTTTCTTTCTTTCTTTCTTTCTTCCTCTCTTTCTTTCTTTTTGATTGCGAAGGGGATGGTCATTTGATCTTCCAATGTGTTGTTCCTTTGCTGAAGAGATGGGTAAGTTCTTAATTGTCTTAGTCTTATGTGAGTGTGTGTTTTGCATTAGCATGCCCTCCATAAATCTGCCTAAAATCCCACTCATTTTCTAGTAATAATTCTCCATTTTACTACCACTCCACATTGTCCCTCTCACGTTTAATATTAAATCACATACTTGTACATACATATACATATGTGGGGATCTCTCGGAGAGGTCGAGGTGGAGATCTCCAGCTGTATATTTGTGAACTGCATTTTGTAGTACATGAAGTAGTACTTGGTGTACTATTTAACTTACTTCGAATCCCTTTCGAAATCAGACCCAATGTATCCTTGTTTTTTTTCTTTCTCCTACTATGGACATGTTGTTTGTTTAATTTTTAGGTCGTTTTCCATTTACCGGCACTTCATTGTCATAATGTTATTTTATATTAAGACATAAAAGTTTACCATATAGTCAGAAAGAATGCAGATGAAACCACTGGTCATTCAAACCATCATCTTGACTGATATCCTTTCAACACTTCACAATTTAATGGTCCTCATTACAAGTTCAGAAATAAATTCTGAGTCGCTTGTTTACACAGGGACCAGAATTACGAGTTAGGAGTGGTATGATAATTATCACTCACTCGCAATTTTCCCCTGTTGTATTATCTGCCGAAATTTATAGGAGGAAAAGGGTTGTAAAAAGAGCAAAACATGTGGAATTCAGGGGCATATTAGCAAGACCGGCGATAAAATTATCGCCGTTTTAGCGGCAGGAAACTGCCGCTAAAACGGCGATAATGGGCTTGCTAATATGCGTTATAGAATTCCAATAGAAGCCCAGGTTAGATGTCCTGCACATCTAACCTGGGCTTCTATTGGAATTCTATAACGCATATTAGCAAGTCCATTATCGCCGTTTTAGCGGCAGTTTCCTGCCGCTAAAACGGCGATAAAATTATCGCCGGTCTTGCTAATAAGCCCCTCAGGGGCATATTATCAAGGGATTTATCGCCGCTTTAGCGGCACTTTTTGCCGCTAAAGCGGCGATATTTATATCGCCCTATTAGCAAGCTGTCTCTAACTGGCGTTAGCGACAGCTTTTAGGCGTTAGCGGCCGGGATTCACATCGCCTTGCATGTCAGCGATAATTATCGCTAATGACATGCAAGGAAGGCGTTCCCTACTAAAAGCGACTGGAAACAGTCGCTAACTCCACTACCCCCTATTAGCAAGGCAGGCGAAGCGATAAAATAATTCGCGCTAAGCGCGTTTATCGCTATATTTTATCACCTGCTAGTGAGAATGACTTACCTGTTTAAAGTATAGGAGGTGGATTCTAATGCTGAATCCACCTTAGCGATAATGCGAGAATATCGCTGCTTTTCCAGCGATATTCTCACATTTTGCCGCTATCACTGGAAATATTATCGCTATGGAGATAAACCTTACTAATAGGGTGTTATCTCAGCGAAAATTTCCAGCGATAGGTGGCGTTAACAAAAAACGCGCTAAGCGCGTTTTGCGATAAATATCGCAACTCCTTGCTAATATGCCCCTCAGTTTGTTATATACTGATTCCGCATGTTATACCTCATTTACATTTTAAAAAGTCGGAATAGGGCAGTGGTTTTTACCATGCCTCACCCTATTCCACTTAGCTTGTAATGGGGCCCTAAGTGGATGGATGGAAGTTCAATTTTCAAGCAAAGGAGCCACGTCTCCTTAATTTTCTTTGATTTGAATCGCTGAACATGCTATTATGTTTAAGCCAAAACCAAATTGTTCTCTTGTATTTCCGTTCTGGCGCCTAATGTTTGCAGATTTTAGCTCTCTGATTTGAAGGTAACCCTCTTCCGATGCTTAACGTTATTTTATCATCCTGCTCCATCAAATATCAAAGGGATTTGCTGTTCCTTCTTATTAATGTCTGCAACATTGACTGCTATATCTGTTATTTCCTTTATTGATCACTGTATTACTCTATTTGCCAGCGTGTATTATTAATAAGTAGCAACTAATGTAGAATGCAGGAGTTGGCAGAAAAGCGGGCAGCTGTGGACATGTAACTTAAATATTTTGAAGCACCAGGAGATACCAATTAAATAATGCATTGATTTTACGATTCTAACATTGGCCTGCAAGGCTTTAAATGGCCTTGGCTGCGGTTATTTTTCCACGCTTTCAGGTTGTTGTCCCAGATGAATGAGCGATCAGTAATGTGTATTTACTTTACTGGAAATTTCCTCTTTGATGTCTCACTTTGTAAGGTCGCATTGTGAATCCTTCAGGAGCTCAAAGTAGTTGACCATGAAACCATCACTCCTGAGTGCTTTTTTTCTGAGAAATATAGAGTTATTGGAAGGTGCTTTCCGCAACGAAGATATCAACCTGCCAATCATCGCTCCAGCAAATTGGACAGTATATACAAATTACGCGTGCAGGAAAATGTCCGAGCCTTCAGGATACACGCATGGACGTGCTTTCTTGGAACCCTATTCATACCGCTTGAAAGGTGTCAGGAAGATATGTCGCTGGGACTAACAGACTTCCCAGCTGGTCACATTCAATTGTCTCTTTCTGTATTCTGACCCACTGACCTCTGGCGCAATATAAACATTCATAATAACAGGATAGAAATGTCACTACATACAGGACAAGAAAAGTGCACTCAGTCTGCACCACTCGAAGGAACTTAGGGGCATATTAGCAAGCCCATTTTCGCCGCTTTAGCGGCCGATTTCGGCCGAAAAGCGGCGATTAAAATATCGCACTATTATCAAGGACACGCTAACGCGTGTTTCCTTGATTTAGTAGCCGTTTTTTCTCCATTTTGCATGTCAGCGATTATTATCGCTAATGACATGCAAAGTGGGCGTACCTCACAATGTCTGCATGATTAACGTGGCAAACACAACTTCGCACTATTAACAATGCGGCCCCAGCGATAAAACAAACCGCGCTAACCGCGGTTATCGCATGAAGTTAACGTCTGCTTTTTCTTCTACTTAGCTATGCTGATAATGGGAGGTGGATCGCCATGTTACGACCACACTCCCCTATCAGCAAGCATCTCCATAATCATCGCTGGATTTCAGGCGATATTTATGTTTCTCGCCGTCTATCGCTGGAATTTCATCGCCTGTTCGCAAAGCGTTGATGATACGCCGCTAACACGGCGATGAAATTCAGCGTAAGACGGCGATAAACAGAAACGCGCTAAGTGCGCTTAGCGATGTTTATCGCTCTTCTTTGATAATATGCCCCTAAGTGCGCTTAGCGATGTTTTTCGCTCTTCTTTGATAATATGCCCCTTTGAGAATTGCTACAAAGAGCGGCGTACAAGGGATTAAGCAATACATTTGTGGAACTCCAGAAGTGAGTCCGGAATAAAATGGAACTGTGCTTGAATGGCGTGAATTTCGTTGCTGAGTCCATTTGCATTACTACAAAAAGCCTTGCTTCTTCACATGGACGTCATTTAGGGGTCCCCAGGGGTCGCAGCTGCAACCCCTGGCTTGCCCCTTGCGACCCCTGGCACTGCCTTTGTAACCCTTGGCCTCAGAGGTGGCAAAAATATTTCCAGGAGCACAGAGGCAGTGAGTACACTTCGCTGGAATATGACCCTCGCTGTGAGTTAATGTTAGTAAAAAAATCCTTTGAAATGTATGTTGGGCGCAGGCTTGCAAGTAGGGTGTGTTTATGTGTGAGAGAGATTGTGTCTGTATGTGTGAATGTGTTTGTGTACGTGTAAACATGTGTGTGCGTGTAAAAGTGAAGGTCAAATGGTGTGTGATGTATCTTTCGCTACATGTGAATTGACGTCCATGCTCCTCATGCTATAGCCCCAAGCCAAAAACATAGGGGCATATTTATGAAAATTGTAACGCAGCGCAGCAAGTCACCTTGCTACGCTGCCCTGCGTCACAGGGAAAGGGCAGGAATGTGACGTATTTATCCACTACTGAGAATGCAGCAGACATAGAAAGAGGAAACAAATGAGGAGAGATAAATATATTTCTCCTCATTACGCCTCTCCTGGGGAGGCATATATTTTTGGTGCATTCCCAGGTTTACAAATCCTTGTAAATCTCAGAATGCGTCAAAAACCATGGGAGTTGCATGGGAATACCCACCGCACCACCCATAAAACACCTCCGTTGTGTAGAGTAAGGCAATGCAGCGATTTGCACTGGGTTGCCTTACTCCAGGTTTTTGAAGCCATTCAAAGCCAAGCAAAGTGGATTTGTGTGGCTTCATAAATCTGACTTAGAGGTTTGCATCACACATGTACCACGTTGCATGGTGCAAGCATGAAGCAAAGCTCTCATAAATATGCCCCAAAGTGTCTTGAATAGAAAGTGTAATTTAATTATACACACCTGTGTTACAAGCAGAACCCTCTTTCCTATTTCAGAACTGAGCTAAAACAAAGAGCGCTTAAAACTTATGTGGTTTCTCGCTGTTGAGTCATTTGTTGTTGCATGTAGGGGAGGGGGAAAAGTGTGTATTTAGATTTAGCCTAATTTATTTTTCCGGAGTTTTTTTTCTAGAGTTTTATATAGCGCAAACTTGCCCCGAAGGTATTACGGGGCATATTATCAAGCGGCAGCGATAATTATCGCTGACCGCTCTTAGCGTGGGGAATAGTATCGCCGGCTATCGCTGAAAATTATCGCCATGCTAGCGCTGTATTAACAACGCTTAGCGCAAAGGCGATCATTTTCCAGTGATAGCGGTGTTTTCCATGGAACATCGCTGGTTTTCCAGCGATGTTCCATGGAAACGGCGATAATCTTGTGAATAGGGCCTGTGGTCTTAGCCACACAATCCACCCCCCAAGTTAGGTATGCCTTAGTCAGGAATTTAGCAGACGTTAAATTCCTGCGTTAAGGCATACATATAGCGATTTAAAATATCGCTAACCCACGTTGTTAATATGGCGATACCTGGGTTAGCGATATTTCCCCATGTTGTTTTCACAGGCACGCCTCCTTTGCATCTCATTAGCGATGCGATGGGAGGCGTGCAGAAGCAGACGCTAATTCAAGGAATCACGCGCTAGCGTGTCCTTGTTAATTAGGCGATAAAATTATCGCCGCTTTTCGTCCGAAAACGTACGCTAAAGCGGCGATAATTCTTTAACGCCGCCTTGATAATATGCCCCCAGGTATCAGAGCGCTTTACACGAGCACCAGTTGCGTTACATGAGGACACATTTATGTGTGTTAGGCACGGGGAGATTAAGTGATTTGCTCAGAATCACAGGATGTTGCGTGTCCTTGCCGAGACTCTAACCCGGTTCCCCAGATTTGAGGTCGACCGCCCTAGCCGTTAGGCCACATCCTCTCCTGGAATTACCCGAAATTTAACAAAAATCATACCAAATTTTACGAGATGGAAAACAGGAGTTTAATTCTCTATCTCCGTGAGAAGAGCGCCCTCGCATCCCTTTTGGATGTGAAGATGCATTTCACATTACTAAATATAATGCAAATAACACAAGTATTGCGAACAACAGCTGCTCATGTAGTGGTCACTCAGGTTGTTCATGTTGTCCTGTCCTAATATTTTACCACTAACGAGACATAATGGTTGAATTTCAGGAATTACATGTTACACAAGAATATGCCAGTGTAGCGGCAATTTATTCTGGGCCTAATTGAAAACAGATCGCTTTATAGGTCTGGTACAGAAGCATAGCTGTAAGCTGACCTATTATATAAAAAATGTCTTAAAATTTACATAAAGTGGATTTGGCTCTAACCAGTATTTCTCTCTCACTTAACGTTATTTGTTTTTTCAGAAATTATTCCATCTCCTTTGGACAGTGGCATAAGAAAACATGATGGCGCCCTCGCAGACGTTGTTATGGGGCCCTGAGACTAGTATATCTCTCACCCTTGGATTAAAAGGAAGGCCCATGAAGAGTGGGGGTCCTCTGTATAATATGGCTAGAGTGGCCTACATTACGCCCCTGTCTATAGATTGCATGAATTGTAATGCATGAAGGACATTTTTACATCTCAAAAGTACACTGTACTTTGACAAATTAAAATATTTATCTCCTATATGTGCTACATACAGAAAGCAAACATTTGTGCTTTGCTTTTCCACTGCAGCAGCTTTTTAAAGAAGTATTTTAGCCAGAACTCAAATGGAAGCCGACCCTATTGTCTATGTTCCAATCCTGTTCTCTTGTGAGGCTGCTCTACACTATGAACACATTATGGCACACTCTCTTACTTATTGTCAAGATTTCGGGAACCTCAAATAGAGTTGTGTCAATGGTCTTATTACATACCTGAGCACATTCAACAATCTGTGGGTGGAGTCTTTTTCCTAAGTTAGGGTGGCAGCTTAAAAAAAGGCACTTTTTTGGCCCTGTGCCTCAATTGCTGCTTATCTTATTGAGCTTGGAGAAACACTGTAATTTTATAAAACTCACAAATTGATATTATGTAGTACTTTTTTGGGAACGCTGACATTTAGCTCTTGCTTTGCTGGAGACAGGGCAGTGCAGCGTGTGTATTGTGTGGGGACTTCTTTTGGAAAGTTTCCATCCTGAGCTCTTGCCTCCTTCCTAAACGGGCACGTCTCAGGTTGGAAATCTGAGCTACTGAGCAGGTATTGTGACCCCTTGACACTTAAGGGATGACCGTCTGACTTGCTCAAACTACTTCAACTGGTTTTCCAGTGTGTTCAGCGCAGGCATGTTTGAGATGCTTAGTGGCTCAAAAGGACTTTGGGCCAGAACCATTGTCTCTCAAACACCAACTCTACAAACTTTAAGAAAACATGGTCTGTTTCCTCACCATGAATCCTTTCTTTTTACACCTTACCAGAACTGGAGAATTACACACTCAAGCTTCTCCATACTGTCTGCATGAACACTGAGTGGACACAGTGACACCTAGGTTCTGCACAAGCAATTTCAGCTGACTTTGAAATAGTTGCTCCTGTGGTTTTGCCAAAAGATACATTCAGCAAGACTGGGATAGTCTCTCTAAGGTTCTACCCACAGGCTAACTCTACTGGCTTTGGAATTTGATTAAAGTGTTGCTTTACCCAGATGAAATGATGATATGAGAGCATCAGACAAATTGATGGAAATTTTGAGGAACTTTGAAGAGATTTGGAAATTTAGATTAAGAATATACTAACTGATAAACTAGCATATATTTTGAATGATGATTCTCTTGTCATAAGGAATTAATGCATTTATAAAATTGGGAAAACTATGATTACTAAATTACTAGTGCAACCAAAATGTATCCTGAACCCCACATGGTTAATTATACTGGCAATCTCTGGTTCTGCCCTTAGACAACCCAACAAATTACTGTACAACAAAAAGTGCTAAAAAATCATCTAATCTGAAATCCGAACAGTAACAAATCAGAAACAACACATGCTGAGCCTAGTAGATGTGCTAATGCTGTCCAGAGGGAGGATGTTCCTTTAAGAACACAGCACTTATATCTGACTTGTTAACCCTTCTACATAATCAATTTATTCATCTAAGGACAGACTCTGTAATATTTCTCATTAGAAAGATGTTATGAATAAGATCCATGTGGGGCACACATGACAGCATAATTTCCTGGATGATCATTCAACCCTGATACCCTCTCTTTCCACTGTAACTGGTATATGCCTTCCCTTACCCACCCTCCTCCCCTCTTGTATGCCCCAGTAACAATCTGAACCCACTAAACATTGCCCTTCTTCACAAGGCCCAAAAATACACAAAACATTTGCCAGATACCTGACCCTCCACTCACACTACTGTGTCACAACATTCTCTCCAGAACACATTGAGCCCTGCTTCATTAGCCAAAATTCTCACCTCCTTAAGCCCCACAATCACACTCATTACCAACATCCACTCCTACACAAAGCTAGTCTTCAAATCATCTTCTGTACAATTGCTCCTCCTGATCTTCTCTCACAATTAAGCTCTCCCTCAACAAATGTCCTGTCCTCTCTCAAATGACAAATGTAAGTCGTGCTCCAAGCACCCTCTCCTCAGATTTAACCCCTCACCCGTTCTTGCACCTCATTTCACACCATCCTTGGACTCTATGGAATCATGGGCCTAGAAATGTAATACACACACACACAGAGATACAGGACCTATACTGATCAAAAGGAATTCTAGCTGAATGGGGGATACCCGAGTGTATAAAAACTGCCCTCACACACAGCAAGCTGTGTCATGCTTCATCATAGGGCTGCTAACACACCCCGCGCTAGCCAACGCTGGGGTGGAGCAATAGGGAGGGGGTGGACAAAACAACATAGAATGAACACCTCAAGGAGCGGGATCAGAAAGTGAGGGAAAAGAAAAAATGCAGAGGAAGTGTGATTAAAAACAGGTAAGAGCACTCCTACTCATAACTTTATTACTGGACACTCTCACCTGGATTAAAAAGTGGGTCTATCCGTCAGACCTGTGGATGGTGGTAATGTGGCCAACGATGGGTCACTTACCCCTCCATTCTGCTATATATGTCGACATGTTTCAGCCGTATAAGGATTTAATAAATCAATACACCGGCTTTCATCAGGACAATCCTCAAAAAAGATCCCTATTATACTAACCCGAACACCCAAAGTATGGAGACCGGGTCAGGAAAAAAAGCAATCATTCATTGTGTTGATAAAATCCGTGTGGAACCTATAAGACAAAGGTACAAACAATAAATAAAAAAAGGGTTGGTGGTCCAATGCGACCCTCTAGTAAAGTAAAATTAATACTGAAAAAAAGTGAATAAACAAAAACATACACACGTGCACTCGGGTAAAAGCCAATGTTTCCAAACAGCCTGAAAAGCGATCAATAGATGGAAGGGAACAATGTCTCCATCTCAAATGGGGCAGAATACCCCAATTAATCAGCCTTGGAGGGCATGAACAAACAAAAAATAATTAATTACTCGTTCTCAAAACCCTCGGCGAAAAAACAAAAATATTGTATAAAAACACAAACATACATGATGTAAAGTAGCCAAGGGGCCACCCAACAATGTTTGCTTCTATAGTTTTAAGAAATACTAGCAGACGTAGATTATAGTGCAAAAGCTGAGAGACACTACTAGTGGTAATCCTGCTTACCGAGTTTACTGTGGAGCCCAGCTTGAACAGGCGTCAGAGTAAGAACAACTCCCTCTAGTCACACTTTGGGTAAAGGAAGCGTATCGTGTGATGGGGGAGAAAGGAGAAATAAACAAGAAAAAAAGAAGACAATTAGAGGCTTCTGCCTCGTGTCTACCCAGGTCAGATACTGCGGAGAGCCCTCGGTCAGTATTTAAAAATATGTGTACCCCATGTATGCACGAACCCTGCAAAATAACAAAGGCAGAGACCGTCTATGTAGCCCCAAAGCCTACATCTGCTTGTCAAAGTCCACTTACTTCGTCAAGGTGAGTTGTTGCCCGACCAGTCATCACTCTCGGCACCGTGTAGGTAAAAGAGTCCCAGCTCGGCTGTGTGCAGAAATACCCTGCTCGATGTTACCCCGGGGGGACCACCCGCGTGAAACGTCATGACGTCCGGTCCCTCCTCCCAAAACGTACTGGACGAAGATGAGAGGGCCATAGAAAAGCTAGTAAGCTGACCTCTGCCCGAATCATGCTAGCGGGAAACCCAGAAGGGGCATCTCCCTAGCACGATCAAAATGCAGCGGTGGAATATTAATACAGGACCCCAGTCTGGTGAGTGCCCCTTAATTACAGAGGGGGGGGGGAAAGGAATTTATTTTGAAGAGTTACTAAGGAGTCCTCGATAACCCACCTAAGGCCACGTTGGGCAGACAATTTAAACATAAAATGCTAACGTCAGGGGCTATACTATGAAGAAAAAGCTGGGAATGGTAAAGTAAGGTATTATATGTATTACCAAACCCCTCTTCTCCCCCAAAGCACTCCAATGAAAGTAAGTATCATAATTAGAAACTCACTCATAGGTTGTGTAATGTACTCCAAGGTATCTCATCATTAAGCCCCACAATACTGCTCCTAAGCCTATGCACCCATTTCTGTTCTCTCAAAAAAAGTGCATTTGTTAAATTCATAGAGGAACCACTCTCCAGTTTATCAATAACAGTCCAATAAAAATCCTCCGCTCTGTGTTTCATTTCCACGAAATGGGTGGTAAGGCGGCTGAAGGTTTTGAGGCACCTGAAGGTTGACCTATGTTCCATGATTCGTACTTTAATTTTGTGGGTTGTCATGCCTATATATATGAGCCCACACGGGCATTTCAACATATAGATGACATTTGCGGTGTTGCAATTTGTGTGCCGTCGTTGTTCCCACGGGTATTGTAGGCCCAGATCAACTGTCTTGGTATTGTTAGTAAGGTGTCACACATTGCATCCTCCACATTTAGTATGACCTTGAACCGGTGGAAAGTTCCATGTACCACCTACACCTTCTGCTCGATTTCTTCCTGAGTTAGAACTCCTTGGTCTCGTATGGACCAGTTGGTCTTTGATGTTATTGCTCCTTTTAAAAGAGAACAGTGGTTTCTCGATGTTCAGGCCATTGGAATTTAAAATTCTCCAGTTTTTCAAGATGATTTTTTTAATGTGGTTGGAAGCTGTACTGAACGTCGTCACACAAATTGTTTTGTCCATGGGAGGTCTCTCCCTAGTTTCCAATAGTGCCTCTCTATTGCAGTTGTAGGCCCTCTTGCACGCCCTTTTCACAGCCCTGATTGGGTACCTTCTTTGTTCCAATTTTTTAGTGAGGGAACTTGCCTCTGTTCTGAATTCATTTTTGTCCGAACAGTTCCTACGAATCCGCAGGAATTGACCCACTGGTAAATTCTCCCTGAGTGATTTAGGGTGATAGCTGTCAAACAGTAGGAGGCCATTTCTGTCAGAAGGCTTATGGAACATTTTTGTTAGTAACTTCCCTTCAGCTGGATAGATGGTAAGATCCAGGAAAGGCAGTTCTTTTTTCGAGACAGTGGAGGTGAAGTGAAGGAAAGGGTTTCGTGAATTGAGCCATACTAAAAAAGTCTGGATGGACTCTTCATCGCCTTCCCAGATCAGCAGGATATCATCTATGTAGCGTCTCCACAATTTGATTTGGCTAGACCAAGGGCCACCCGGAATGTATATATATTGGTCCTCAAAAGACGCTACATAAAGACCTGCCAAACTGGGGGCAAAAACGCTGCCCATCGAAGTTCCATGGGTCTGTAAATAAAACTTGCCCTTGAACTCAAAAAAGTTCTTTGTAAGGTCTATTTCAGCTAGTTGGAGGATAAAGGGTCTTGGTGTCTCGTATTCCCAATCCATGTTGAAAAGAATATCTTCCACTACTCTCAGAGTCTCTCTTTGTGGAATGTTTGTATGCAGAGACTCTACGTCCAGACTAATCAGAAAGTGTCGTTCCGTATCAAAGGGCTGTTCCTTCAGTAGATTTAGGACGTCTGTTGTATCCTTCAGATATGCGGGTCTACTTTGTGCAATTGGCTTCAGGAAATAAATTACAAAAAGACCTTAAGAAGTTCTCCAGAGAAAAGGTATACCCGTATACCACAGAAGAATATATACAGACTAAGATGGATGAAATGAAGAAGGGCTCACGTAGAGACAGTAGAAACTCGGACAGAACTAGTACAAGTAGTGATGACAGTGACTATAACTCCAGGAAACCACGGAGGCGAGGAAGAGGAAGGGGTTACTTTGGGGCTCCCCACCCCCCCGTTAACCCTATGTACTCCAATTTCCAGAATCAAGGCTTTGGGTGGCCACCGATGTACCAACAACAGTTCCCTGGAATGCTGAACGACCCAATGACACAATACTCACAATTGCCGCTTCCTTTTTTAGGGAGGGGTCGCGGGAGAGGAAGGGGCAAGCAGAAAGGCCCCGCCGGGGTTCATTGGGAAGAAATAGACCAGAGGGTGACGAGGAGTATGGCACGAGATCCATCACCAGGGACGAGCCGACAATGACATCACTCGTCATTAACCTGACTGACACTCCTCTCACCGAGGCCCAAGAAAGATTACTCAATAAGGGGCTGAGTTTTGTACCTACTAATAACCTGGACTCATTCAGAATCCGCCAGGAACTAGCGGGTTTCTTCCGTAATATAAGATTAAAAATCTTTTTTCAGGACAGACCGGAGGATCGAGAAGAAAAGGGAGACACCACATTCAGGCCTAAATCTATCTTTGTTCCACCAACAGCGAGCCTTCCTATAGAAGTGGCTACCTTTGAACAAGCGGTTATCCACGATGTTGAGGCCCTTGATTCGGTTAAAGATACACACTTTAACAATCTGCCAAGGGAAGAAAAACAGGCTTTGTTGGAACTCAAAAATAACCTAGAGTTGGTGATAAAACCGGCAGACAAGGGGGGAGCCATAGTGATACAGGAGGTGGCGGCATATGAAGCAGAGTGTTGGAGACTACTCTCGGATCAGCAGAATTATACTGTATTGAGGACAGACCCTACTGAGGAACTCAAACGGGAAATCTTGATGATGGTAGAAGAGGCAGTAAATAACTATTGGATAACCCCCAAAGAAGGGAACTTCCTATGCCAAGGTGGGTCTGCTATGCCTTACTTTTACACATTACCTAAAGTTCACAAGCCTGCCCGCCCTCCCCCTGGGAGACCTATAGTATCGGGGATAGGCTCTGTCTTAGAACCGTTGTCACAATTTTGTGACTTTTTCCTGAAGCCAATTGCACAAAGTAGACCCGCATATCTGAAGGATACAACAGACGTCCTAAATCTACTGAAGGAACAGCCCTTTGATACGGAATGACACTTTCTGATTAGTCTGGACGTAGAGTCTCTGTATACAAACATTCCACAAAGAGAGACTCTGAGAGTAGTGGAAGATATTCTTTTCAACATGGATTGGGAATATGAGACACCAAGACCCTTTATCCTCCAACTAGCCGAAATAGCCCTTACAAAGAACTTTTTTGAGTTCAAGGGCAAGTTTTATTTACAGACACATGGAACTTCGATGGGCAGCGTTTTTGCCCCCAGTTTGGCAGGTCTTTATGTAGCGTCTTTTGAGAACCAATATATATACATTCCGGGTGGCCCTTGGTCTAGCCAAATCAAATTGTGGAGACGCTACATAGATGATATCCTGCTGATCTGGGAAGGCGATGAAGAGTCCATCCAGACTTTTTTAGTATGGCTCAATTCACGAAACCCTTTCCTTCACTTCACCTCCACTGTCTCGAAAAAAGAACTGCCTTTCCTGGATCTTACCATCTATCCAGCTGAAGGGAAGTTACTAACAAAAATGTTCCATAAGCCTTCTGACAGAAATGGCCTCCTACTGTTTGACAGCTATCACCCTAAATCACTCAGGGAGAATTTACCAGTGGGTCAATTCCTGCGGATTCGTAGGAACTGTTCGGACAAAAATGAATTCAGAACAGAGGCAAGTTCCCTCACTAAAAAATTGGAACAAAGAAGGTACCCAACCAGGACTGTGAAAAGGGCGTGCAAGAGGGCCTACAACTGCAATAGAGAGGCAATATTGGAAACTAGGGAGATACCTCCCATGGACAAAACAATTTATGTGATGACGTTCAGTACAGCTTCCAACCACATTAAAAAAATCATCTTGAAAAACTGGAGAATTTTAAATTCCAATGGCCTGAACATCGAGAAACCACTGTTCTCTTTTAAAAGGAGCAATAACATCAAAGACCAACTGGTCCATACGAGACCAAGGAGTTCTGACTCAGGAAGAAATCGAGCAGAAGGTGTAGGCGGTACATGGAACTTTCCACCGGTTCAAGGTCATACTAAATGTGGAGGATGCGATGTGTGCCACCTTACTAACAATACCAAGACAGTTGATCTGGGCCTACAATACCCGTGGGAACAACGACGGCACACACATTGCAACACCGCAAATGTCATCTATATGTTGAAATGCCCGTGTGGGCTCATATATATAGGCATGACAACCCGCAAAATTAAAGTACGAATCATGGAACATAGGTCAACCCTCAGGTGCCTCAAAACCTTCAGCCGCCTTACCACCCATTTCGTGGAAATGAAACACAAAGCAGAGGATTTTTATTGGACTGTTATTGATAAACTGGAGAGTGGTTCCTCTATGAATTTAACAAATGCACTTTTTTTGAGAGAACAGAAATGGGTGCATAGGCTTAGGAGCAGTATTGTGGGGCTTAATGATGAGATACCTTGGAGTACATTACACAACCTATGAGTGAGTTTCTAATTATGATACTTACTTTCATTGGAGTGCTTTGGGGGAGAAGAGGGGTTTGGTAATACATATAATACCTTACTTTACCATTCCCAGCTTTTTCTTCATAGTATAGCCCCTGACGTTAGCATTTTATGTTTAAATTGTCTGCCCAACGTGGCCTTAGGTGGGTTATCGAGGACTCCTTAGTAACTCTTCAAAATAAATTCCTTTTTCCCCCTCTGTAATTAAGGGGCACTCACCAGACTGGGGTCCTGTATTAATATTCCACCGCTGCATTTTGATCGTGCTATGGAGATGCCCCTTCTGGGTTTCCCGCTAGCATGATTCGGGCAGAGGTCAGCTTACTAGCTTTTCTATGGCCCTCTCATCTTCGTCCAGTACGTTTGGGAGGAGGGACCGGACGTCATGACGTTTCATGCGGGTGGTCCCCCCGGGGTAACATCGAGCAGGGTATTTCTGCACACAGCCGAGCTGGGACTCTTTTACCTGCACGGTGCCGAGAGTGACGACTGGTCGGGCAACAACTCACCTTGACGAAGTAAGTGGACTTTGACAAGCAGATGTAGGCTTTGGGGCTACATAGACGGTCTCTGCCTTTGTTATTTTGCAGGGTTCGTGCATACACGGGGTACACATATTTTTAAATACTGACCGAGGGCTCTCCGCAGTATCTGACCTGGGTAGACACGAGGCAGAAGCCTCTCATTGTTTTCTTTTTTTCTTGTTTATTTCTCCTTTCTCCCCCGTCACACGATACGCTTCCTTTACCCAGAGTGTGACTAGAGGGAGTTGTTCTTACTCTGACGCCTGTTCAAGCTGGGCTCCACAGTAAACTCGGTAAGCAGGATTACCACTAGTAGTGTCTCTCAGCTTTTGCACTATAATCTACGTCTGCTAGTATTTCTTAAAACTATAGAAGCAAACATTGTTGGGTGGCCCCTTGGCTACTTTACATCATGTATGTTTGTGTTTTTATACAATATTTTTGTTTTTTCGCCGAGGGTTTTGAGAAAGAGTAATTAATTATTTTTTGTTCGTTCATGCCGTCCAAGGCTGATTAATTGGGGTGATCTGCCCCATTTGAGATGGAGACATTGTTCCCTTCCATCTATTGATCGCTTTTCAGGCTGTTTGGACACATTGGCTTTTACCCGAGTGCACGTGTGTATGTTTTTGTTTATTCACTTTTTTTCAGTATTAATTTTACTTTACTAGAGGGTCGCATTGGACCACCAACCCTTTTTATTTATTGTTTGTACCTTTGTCTTATAGGTTCCACACGGTTTTATCAACACAATGAATGATTGCTTTTTTCCTGACCCGGTCTCCATACTTTGGGTGTTCGGGTTAGTATAATAGGGATCTTTTTGAGGATTGTCCTGATGAAAGCCGGTGTATTGATTTATTAAAGCCTTATACGGCTGAAACATGTCGACATATATAGCAGAATAGAGGGTAAGTGACCCATCGTTGGCCACATTACCACCATCCACAGGTCTGACGGATAGACCCACTTTTTAATCCAGGTGAGAGTGTCCAGTAATAAAGTTATGAGTAGGAGTGCTCTTACCTGTTTTTAATCACACTTCCTCTGCATTTTTCTTTTCCCTCACTTTCTGATCCCCCTCCTTGAGGTGTTCATTCTATGTTGTTTTGTCCACCCCCTCCCTATTGCTCCACCCCAGCGTTGGCTAGCGCGGGGTGTGTTAGCAGCCCTATGATGAAGCATGACACAGCTTGCTGTGTGTGAGGGCAGTTTTTATACACTCGGGTATCCCCCATTCAGCTACAATTCCTTTTGATCAGTATAGGTCCTGTATCTCTCTATGTGTGAGTGTATACTTTTTGAGGAGGTCGATACAGGACATATTTTTTCCTCCTCCCCTTTTCTTTTGTGTGGACACGACACCTAGAAATGTAATGTCTTCTCATAAACACTGTGATTTGAATAAAACTGAGTAAATATATTTAATCTAAACTCACACACAAAACCAGATCTCTTCATTATGGACAGCTGGCTCGGTGACAAAACATCACCAACATGTCATGAGATCATTCTCCATAATATAGTTTCACCTGTTGCACAGTACCAGAAAAAGCAGGGAGGCTTGCAGTCATCCTTAGAAAAACAATTAAAAAACAGTAATTGAAGGCTGGATATGAATTCTTGCTGCTCCTGTTCCTTCCTCCTAGTATCCCATCCCTGCTTACTCCTGTTCTTTACTCTTAACATAAAGATGCTATACAAACTCCTCGACAAGGAAGCAAAGGGAGAGTGATATGAGGAGATAAGTAGAGAGAGAAAGAGAGGACAGACAAGAGTCTGGCACAACTAGGAAGTAGTGAGAAAAATAAAGGAAAGAAAGTGAACATAACAAAGCTACTAAAGTCTCTATGGGGTAAGCACGGAGGCTCCGCTCATGTTATTGTCCTGCTGTGCCCGACACAAGCCAACTAAGTCAGAGTACTGATCACACAGGGGGTGATGACTGTCCTGCTTCAGTGCAGGTGCTATGAGTGCAACCATCATTCGACACAGCAGGATCCAGGCAGATAGATGATGGCTGGGCCGTTGCTGGTCAGTCCAGTGCGCTTGTCGGCACCCAGGTTTCAGGTCACAGTGCATCCCCTTGGCCTAGGTCATATCAGCACCCAGAGTGCAGCTGCAGCAGGGAGTGGTGAGGCCCTGCCTGTACCAGCCTGAATCTTGCTGGGGTCAAAGCCTCACAGCTGTCTTGCCCCCGTTGTCATTTCCCCCTCCTTCTTCGTGCGCCCCCAGAGCACTGCACCCACTCCTGCTTACCAAGACAACCCATGGGCCTCAGACCAGTCCCAGACATCCACGGGGTTCTTAAAGAAGAGGGACTCACTCTCCTGAGTGTTCTGGAACCTGTCCGGGAATAGCAGGGTAAATAAAGTCCTTGTTGTTATCAATTACAAAGTAGCCCGCCTGCCTGGCAGAACAAACAATGAGTTCCCTGTTGCAAAACTGCAGGGGCTTTGCCACCATGGTTCTAGGTGGGGCCTCAGGGGGGTGGAATGCTCGCTGGGACTCAGTGCACCAGATCCAGGGAGAGAAAAGTGGACTGGTCGTGTGGCACCACCATCTCCACTGACCACCTATTGCAGTGGTCCACCATGTCACGCTTCTTGGCGTCCTCAGTTAGACTCACCAATTGAATGTTACTGTGGCATGCACAGCCCTCCACGTCCTCTGCCCTGTCTTCCAGGTGCAGAGGCAGGCCAAAAACACCTGCAACTGCTGCTGAATATCTATCCTAGGGGGCTGTAACTGCTGTAGGTATGATTCTGCTTGGGTCAACCTCTTATACTTTCTTTTGATTCTTCCAGGGTAGGCCCTCCTCCACGGCCACTACATCGATCTTCACCCCCATAGTGATTCTGGAAGAGTTCACCTCCTTCAGGATCTGGGCAACGTGGTTGGGGCACGGTATAGCAACCGGAGACTGCGGCATTCCACCCGGTGCAACTGTGGCTGTCCATTTGGGCCTGGCATGTATGCCATGATGTAGTTCGGGAGCTGGTGGCAGTTGGGCCATTTTCTACTTCTCCATCATCAGCACAGGTGTGAAAGCAGCCCTCAGTGGTGAGACAGTCGAGTGCCAAAGGTCAGCTTACAGTGGGCACCAGGCAGTGGGATGTCCGCTTACCAACCAGATGCAGTGAGGCAGCACCTGCATTGTCCGCTGTGCGGTCAAGCCAAAGTGAGGGGGCAAAGGATGAGGTGGGTAAGCCTAGGGCTGCTGCACAGGCCAGTGGGCATCAGTATGAGTGTGTGGGGTAGTTCAGCCCCGCTCCCTCTGAACAAACATGTGTGGGCTGCAGCACAAGTCCAGGCCCCCTGAGGCAGCCGCTCTTGGTGCCTCAGTAGAGCGGGGAGCACAGCGCTCAATATGGCAGTCCTTCTAAGGGGGCCTGGCTTCCTCCTAGCCACACCCAACTCACAGAGTAGGTCAGGACCCCCCGCACTCACCTCCTCTGTGGAAGCACCATCTATAGCCTGAAAAGAGGACTACCCTCGACCCTTTAAAAAGTTGTGAATTTCCTTTCCAGCCACATTCTGACCTCTGCTGAAGTCATGGCACACCCTGGCCTCTGCAGCAAGCCACCACTGAGATGGCAACGGAGACCAACTTGGCAGCCCCACAGCTCCTCAGGCACAGAAGAGGCTCCTATCGACACGGTCCAAGCCTGCCACTATTCAGATCATAAGGGATAAGAGTGGCAGCACAGCGGTGCTCACTAACCTGAAGCCTCCATCTTCCTTGTCCAGGTCACGCCTCCGAAAATATTAATAAATATGGCATATTTCCCTTTTGCAGGCTTAATGCACGTGGTAACTACTGTGGTCAAGGTAATCTTAGTGTTGCTTTTGGCAGGCAGTTCGCACATGCATAAACAACAAGAAGAGCATGGCATAGTTATACAAATATGAGCAATGTGATATATGAAAAGGTTCCAGTATGACACTCAAAATTGATATTTTTCTTTAGAGAGTTATGATTCCTCAAATCATATTTTGGGAAAGTATCCTTTGCACTGTACAATATGACCCATCCTTCATTGCATACCTCTCTGGTACATGGATCCTCACTTTCCAGCCCTGTTAAGCGCCACACTCAGACAGATCCAATGATCCCTGAGCTGATATTCAGATAAGGGCCCTCATTCTGCATAATGCAGTAATAGCATAGGCTATATGTGCATTAGGATTCTAAGATTTGTGGTATTTATTGGACCCCTGGATTTTTGACAGCATCATTTGGGCCAGTTAAAATGTGGTCGAATTTGTGCAGGTAAAAATCACACATTTCGACTGTACATACCCTCAAAACAGGGTAAACATTTATTACTGTGGGCATTAATGGTCAACTCATAATGAAGCCTTAGCTTTTTAGTTCCCCAAATCCTTCCTGGATTCATGACTTTTGTGCCCTCGGCACATTTGAACTAATAATTAAAAAATGTTGTCCTCTAACTTCCAGAGACCCAATTCACGCAAAAATTATGAATCTACTCTTATAGATTTCTTACCATTTTTGGAGTACATTTGTGAGTACTTTTGGAAAATCTACACATCTGCCACAGTTTTCTCAGCAGTACTCTTGAAATCCTTTTCTGAATTGCATATGCCAATGCTCATAAAAAAATCTCAAGCAAGGTCAAATGCACTCATTGACTTGTTTTTCTTTGTTCTTTATGGGGAAAATATGATGGCCCACAGTGAAACCCCTTTCACTACACCCCCACCAATGTTGATGGCGTTTCCTGCTCATTAACAGAATGC
The DNA here is from genome assembly GCA_963921515.1 of Calotriton arnoldi. Taxonomy (NCBI): domain Eukaryota; kingdom Metazoa; phylum Chordata; class Amphibia; order Caudata; family Salamandridae; genus Calotriton; species Calotriton arnoldi. The sequence continues at coordinate 2,288,760 of CAWUFW010002149.1, forward strand.
AAATCAATTTACTACCGCCCTTGAGAAGGGTAAAGTGCAGGCAAATTCTAGAGGGAGAATGGATTGGGAAAGGTTTGTGTATATCCACGAACGAATACGTTTATGGACGTGCACAAAGTCACAGGGCATTTCATTCTTAGATTACCCTCTCTCCACAACTGGTAATAGAATTAGTCACGTAAAAATCTTGATGTGAGCACATTTTTTACGAGTGTAAAACCACATGTTCTGAAGGTCAAACGTGCATTTACACTCATAAATGAAGCTGTTTACTTATGTAAACCAAAATTACTTTTTCGTATTGTGGGGGTCAGACAGACTCCTGGATCATAGGGCCAGATGTGTCAACATTGCCTTTTGCGATTCCATATTCGCGAATTTTATCGATTCACTATTATGGAATCGCAAAATGCAATGTATGTAGGTTTCCCAAATAAAAGTGCTATTCCTACGCATTCCTTATTTGCGAGTCGCAAATAAGGAATGGCTTCCCATTCAAATGGGAATTGTATGCGCAATTTGCGAGTACCCAATAGGTCCTCGCAAATTGCGTATGCAATTTCAAGGGTGCAAGGGTGCCCTAAAAAATGCATGTGTGCACATGTGGCGCACATACATGCCCTATGTACACCACATGGCACCTAGAAAAATGCAAAAAAGTGAATTTTTCTCGGAATTTGCAAATTACCACCAACTAGAAATTGGTGGTAATTTGCGATTCCTTACAGCCAGGTTGCAATTTATTTTTGCTTCCTGCATTGCATTTAAGGAATCGCAATTTGCGATTCCTTAAATGCATTCGCAAAATAGGTAATCGCAAAAATTGCGATTTCCTATTTTGTGATTGATTCTGCTAATCGGCCCATTTGCGAACCGGAAAATGCTTGATACATCTGCCACATAGAGCCTGGTTACCCAAGATATGGGACATGATGGGCATGGAAAAACTAACGATTTTGATTGGATACTCCAGCATAGAATTCACAGTGGTATGAGCCCCCTTCCCACTGAAAGGGGCCGATCGGAATTCAATGAGCTTACCAGCCCACGCTATATGCCAGTCCTTCACATCTCAGTCATATGCAGATCTCAATCCATGAAGGCACTATAGGTACTTATTACTTTTTATACTCCCTGGTGGATAAAAGTCCAAGGGGCTCTTTTCATTATTTTGTTTTCTGGAACAGATGTGTAAACATATCAGCTGTTGCTCACTAATACTTCAATCATTATGAATGTTCTTTATTATGTGATGTAGAGGGGTGGTGGAGGTATTGATGATTTAAAATCATTTATGAAACCAGCCGCCTCCGGTTTGCAGGCAACAAAACATGTATAAGTAATATAAAATAACAATAAAGATAATTGATCCATAAACTAAATGTACACATGTAAGAAGTTTGTTATAGAAGGTCCCAGAGCAGTCATAAGTTACTTGGCTCTAATTGTGCCAATTGTGGTCCCTTTCATCCCTCGTGTCCTGGGCCTTTGTACTTCAGATCCTTAAACTAGGGGCCAATACACCCTTTAGCTCTTGACTCTCAAGGGAATAAAACAGGACAATCCAGTGCTAAGGTAGGGAAGTGTTCTGGGCTAGAAAGTCAGAACTCAGTAATGCACAAAAATAGTACTTCATAAATCAATGTCCAGTCAATGATTTTCTTTAGAAAATAAATGTACGTTAATTAATGGACAAACAAGTAAACACTATGCACAAAATTACAAATTTTTACAAACTCTCAGGTGTCATTTCAAATTGAAACACCCCCTAAAGAATAGTTCCAGAATAACCAGTGTGCATATCACATAACCTGAAGAAATATCACTGGGGGCATTAAACCCCTATATCTGGTGTGTAGATGCAAACATTTACAGTGAAAAACGAAGAACACATATTTGGCCAGTAGCAAATTTACACATGCCTTTTCATGAATTCAAAGTTCATACTTACTAACTTTGTCTGAAATATTCATAATCTAACCAGCATCCCAACAACCTTTGGCAGTATGTTTTCAATTCAACCATAATGCTATTGGATTTAAACTGACATGAAAATTGTAATAATGTGTAAGAGCAAGCCTACTGACATAAACTTCAAATTTTATCATGCAAAAATAACACATACAGACTTAAAAAAACACATTATACTTTATTTAAAAGGTTGGCACTTCTCTCCCCATGATGGGTGACATCATCTGCTCTATGCCCTTCAAAACACACACTGCTGGCTTGTTTTTGGATGGCCTACCTTTCCTGTGCATTGACTTTTCTCCTCTTAAGAAAATTAGAGTGTGGCATTTCACCGTCCAACTAGGGCTCTCTGAGCAGGTGAGTCGCTGCCTTCAGCTAGCCGCCCTACATATATTTGCTATTGTGCACATGTCCCTGCATTAAGGAGCACACACCCACAAATATTCAAATCGATTTCTAATTGCCTGCAGGGACTTATGGGGCACACCCCTCCACATTTGTCCACCTGATACTTCACTTTTCATTTTCTTTCTTTTTAAGCCACAGCAGGGTTTCATTTTTATAGTAACTGCCCCCATCCAGTCATGTGGCACTTGACACACACTCCTTGATCATGTGGCAGGCAGGTCCTGAGAGTTGTGTGGTTACACAAGCTCTTCTGCCCCACCTGACATATGTTCTTTAGTGCCATGCAATAAAGTTGGCTATTTTCCCTTTTTGTTGTCATTCTGGCCATCTACTTATTGATCCATGAATAGAGCCAGTAATACTTCTGGTGCTCTGGCAGGCCCTGTGTTCAGAGCCAGGATGTGCAGGACTATGGGCTTCACAGTGACAGGGAATTTTCTTTGGTCCCTGCAGGTTGAGGGCTACCATGGGTTTTCTGACCTCTATGCAGGGTACAAAACACTAAAGCACGTCTTCTAAATTGCTGGATTAGAGTGGAATTGTTTCAGTATTCTGGGTGCCCCCAGCCATCAGGCCAACTGTGCTTGAGATTTTTGTCCTGTACCCCAAAGTGACTTCAAAATATTGTAACTTAGTCCCTCCTGGGCCATTCTGGATATAGATGATTATGTCCTGTTCCTCGTGTGTAGCTTCATTCACCAGTGCCAGCCTCAGATGTCCTCATGACCCTCAGATTACTGTGAAGAAATTCCTGCAGCTCCTTAACAGCCTCTGGCACTACTGCTTTCTCTTTTATTACAGCAGCCAAGCTGCAGGGGTTTAGACGTATCCTCCTGTCCAACCCTGATGAATTCCTGAACTGGGGACTTCCTCAACCGCACAAAAAGGTCTTCCATGCCAGAACACTCTCCTTATTTGTACATCACAGCCACCAAGGCATGAGCCATTTGCAGCCGACTATACAAAAAACATGAGTATTCAGTGCAAGTCAGAAGTAAAGGGGACCCCAACTTCCGGGTCCGCATGAGGAACACCCTTCACAGTATCTGGGAGAGAGTGAAGGAGCTCAATCGGGGGTTTGTTAATCGGGGGTTTGTTGAAGCACGACTACTCACCCGTAAGGGTCTCAAGGCCCTAGGGGTGGGGGTGCAGGTTCCATTCCATCAAGGAGGGGGTCTGTCGAAGAGCCAGGTTTTGAGGTTTCTTGCGAAGATGGGGAGCGATGTTGTCTGTCTGAGGTGGAGCTGAAGGGCGTTCCATGCTTTGGCCGCGAGGAAGGAGAAGGAGCGGCCTCCCGATCTGGTCTTTCTGGTGCGGGGGACCACGGCGTAGGAGAGCTGGGCTGATCATAGGGTCCTTTGGGGTGCGTGGAATTTGAGTCGGCTGTTCAGGTATGCTGGTCCGGTGCCGTGGAGGGCCTTGTGTGCGTGGGTGAGCATCTTGAAGGTGATTCTCGCCTCGACGGGGAGCCAGTGGAGTGTGCGCAGGTGCTGGGAGATGTGGCAGTGTTTTGGCAGGTTGAGGACCAGTCTTGCGGCGGCGTTCTGGATGTTCTGTAGCTTGCGGGTGAGGTTTTTGTTTATTCTGGCGTAGAGTGCGTTGCCGTAGTCGAGTCTGCTGGTTACCAGGGCGTGAGTGACGGTCTTTCGGTGTTCGAGGGGGATCCATTTGAAGGTCTTACGAAGGAGGCGGAGGGTGTGGAAGCAGGAAGACGAGACAGAGTTGATCTGGCGGTCCATTTTGAGCTCGGAGTCCAGGATGATTCCCAGGTTGCATGCGTGGTCTGTGGGGGTTGGCGTGTTTCCGACCCTGATATGGCCATCCCTGGTGAAAGTCTACAATAGCCTATAATACAAGTCTAGAGTGTGTGCATCCCCTATCCCAAGCTATAGGAGGAGGTTTTCCTCTATGCTGGTTCTCCTTCTATTATTCCCAGCCTCTTCTCAACTTTTTGAGCATGGGCAGTGACTTAAAAAGCAAGTGAAGTTTTCTGTGATTGTTGGGGCATTCACCCAACCTAGTGGCAACGCATTATTCTTCCACCTCTTGATGTCATTAACCGGTACCAGGCAACTGCGTGTCCAACTTCTATGCTGCTTTCTATGAAGGATGATAGCATTACAATTAAAATATTAGACAGATCTCCTTCTGAGCCCATCTCCACCCTTCCTGGCCTGCCTGGTCCCTCCAAAGTTCTTCAATGACCCACTGCTGGGACATAAAGAGAGATGCTTAATCCTTCTGAAACCACCCATTTATCTCTGTGATTGGCCACCTGGTGGTGCAGTATAAATAGAAGTCATAAATTGCCTCTTAATTGGATTATGGGTCCACTAATTTATAAACAAGGCAGGGCCACTGGAGTTACAATATAAACCAAATGTAATGTATAAATAGCAAAAGAGACAGTATTCATAAGGTTTTCCAGCTGCAAAAAACCTGCTTCTCTGAACGTAAACATTTCTAGAACATTAGTGAGGATACAATGTTCCAGTGGATTATCCTCATAGTCACAGGGGAAAAAAAGCAAGTAGGGACCTGCAGAGTCACACACTGCTAAACACACCAGTCCTGGAAAATGGTTAACCTGGTTATTGATAAATATACACAATATTAAGAATATTTTATTCAAAATATTTATAACTCTCTACCTTCACCAGAACCTGTGGACTGCTGGTCCTAGGGAAGGCATAGAGATTGGTTCAAAAAAACTGTCCAGCACTTCTGCAGAGGGACTAAAGGTAAGGGATAGAACCAAACACGTATACAATGTTAGGAGACTGAAAGTGGAAGTAAGGAAACATCGAAGGTGTATCGAAGAAGGTTTCTGAGTGTGAGCTAATGCAAGAGTTGGAGAACTCAAAAATACAAACGTTTGCCAGGCAGTTAGTGCCCCCTTTTATGAGGAAGAGATGCCATGAGCTGCAGTGGCAGCTGCCATATTGGATTTGGTGCTAGAGCGGTAAACATCAATGACTCTACAAGTAAGCTCCAACATCTTGTTAAAGCAACTACGAATATGCAACCATACACATCACTCTGAACATGACTACTCAGTCGCCAACTAAATTCTGGGTGCCACAGACTCCAATTCTCCTGGTGTCTTTCTCTTACTGGAAAATGCTGACACACATTACACACTTTACTCGAGAGGAATGGTGCAGTTCCTTGCAGTCACTAAATTATACATGAGCAATTTAGGGCCTAATTCACATAGGTAAGTTTGCTTGTGTAAATCTACTCACTTTTAAATATACTTTTACACCTAGGTGAAACAGTCCACTTTTTTGTTAGTTACAATCGAAGTGAAGATTTACATTCACACCTAGGTGTAGACTTTAGAGTCTCCATCACCTCAAATGAGTGGGTGGAAACTCCTACGAATGAATTTACGAGTATAAAGCTACTACTAGCAACTTTCCCTCTGTTAATAAACATTATTTTATATATAAAATATAAACACAATTCATTTAAGGTCAAATAAAAACTGTAAAAAACATTTAAACAAATAATAACCTTTTTTTTAAACTTAATTTTTAAACAATATTTCACTAATGAAGTAACTACATGTACTTATATTTTGCTTTCATATGTGACAAATTTGAACATTTTATTTTTGATTCATTCATTATTTTTTATGCCACAACTTTAAAACGTAACATAATTTATTTTACATGTAATCTTTTTTATTTTTAATATTTACATTTAATATTGATTGTATTCACGTTTTTTCCCTTAAATAAAATGTATTTATTCATATTTTAACTTTGGAAGTAATTTAATTTATTTTACTATTTCCTATGGGGTGTTAGTGTTATAGATCACCCTACAGAAAATATAAGGAAGGCATAAATATCCAGCCATGAATTACATTTTATAGTACATGAATTATTAGTACTTGAGTACTACTTTAGAAACTCCGAAATGCCTTTTTTGAATCATGCCCTAAGTCTGAACTGCAACCATGACAGTGTTACCTTTGCGGAGATGCGTACCCTGCAAATGTTCATACGTGTGCACACATTTCACATACAACCTGGTCAAAGTCCCTTTCCACAGATGCACAACTTATATTAAAAGTTTGGCACTGGAAAATACAGATCAAAATCATTTTTCAAGAACATCACATTTGATATGGCACCATGAGGAGATTCTATAACATAACGGAGGTCCAAAAAGCAGAGGTCCAAAAACGAACTAAAATTGGGAGTAGGTGTGTTACACAGGTGGAAGTCCCTTCATTGCAACATGCAAATAATTTTATGATCTGGACTTTACAATGAATTCCTATTTATAATATGGACGTGGAAAGGGTCAGTATATCTTCTCCAGGTATTGGCATTTATATTTTTATCTGTAATTGTATTTATATTGTATTTCAACCAGTCGTTTGTATCTACATACGGGTAAATAAGAGTTATTCATGTGTAATGACTCTTCTACTTAATGAAGTACAGCTGAAATTATACCTGCTGAAAAATTCAAGGTGAGGAGTCGTACATGTTCTGCTCTAAAACTTTGACCTTAGATCACAAATTATGATTGAAGGTTGCCTCTTTTTGGAAGTTACTTTATCTCATTTTCCCACGGCCCAGTGATAGAAGGTAGACCTATATGGACACTGAAGGAACATGAGTAAAGTGAGACATCAGGGGCAGCAAGGGGATTACTTTAGTTGTAACTAAAACGAGAATCAAATGGCAGTATGTCCCTTTTTTAAACTAATGAAACACCATATGCTTTTCAGCCTAATTGGCAGACGAAGGAGGGACCTTGACTTCCCTGCTGAATGGCATACCACCAGAGTTGTCCTACACTTTACATACAGATTACCTGAAAGGTTTGGTGGCATTATTCCTAAATTACAGTTTGCAATAACTCCTGCTGTTTTCCTTATTGTTGGTTGATTGATTATCCTTCTTTCAAAGTAACAGTGAGTAGAATTGTACTTAATGGACTTCATTGTGAACAACTACAAATAACTACAACAGAGAAGAAAGACTTATCTATCTGGAACTAAATCAACCATATAGAGACATGCAGAGCATACCTGGAGCAGGGAGAAAGGCGCTTGGAAAATGCAGCAGGTTATCGTTGGATTGGCATTTTTCACACGTCACCTAACTCTTCATACACTACACATTTGAGGAAGGATTATCAGTGAAATAAATATTACTGAAACGGTACGAATTATCAAAAACTAACGTTATTCTACATCTCATAAGTGAAAAGATGAAACGTTATTGCACCCCATGAGGTGAATTGACGGCACAAAAAAGAGTACACAGTCCACTGCTATAACAAACTTTTCGCAGAAATGATGGATGGATAATTGGCCCCGCAAGAAATGCAGTTAATCATAAAATAATGTTATGCGAAAATGCTTATTTTGGTATTGAAACAATGGAGTCAGTCTGGTGCCTATTGTTTACAGAATACGTGCCCATCCCTCGGATAAAGAATCAGATATTTTAAAACTAAGGGGCATATTAACAACGGCATTATCGCTGGCCGTGCTTAGCGTGAGGAATCCTATCGCCGGCTATCGCTGGAAATTATCGCCATGCTAGCGCTGTATTAACAACGCTTAGCGCAAAGGCGATAATTTTCCAGTGATAGCAATGTTTTCCATGGAACATCGCTGGTTTTCCAGCGATGTCCCATGGAAAACGAGCGATATACTTGGCGATAGGGCCTGTGGTCTTAGCCACACAATCCACCCCCATGTTAGGTATGCCTTAGTCAGGAATTTAGCAGACGTTAAATTCCTGCGTTAAGGCATACTTAACGCAATTTAAAATATCGCTAACCCACGTTGCTAATATGGCGATACCTGGGTTAGCGATATTTCCCATGTTGTTTACACAGGCACGCCCCCTTTGCATCTCATTAGCGATGCGATGGGAGGCGTGCAGAAAACGGACGCTAAGTCAGGAATCACGCGCTAGCGTGTCCTTGTTAATTCGGCGATAAAATTATCGCCGCTTTTCGTCCGAAAACGGACGCTAAAGCGGCGATAATTCATTAACGCCGCCTTGTTAATATGCCCCCAAATGAGCCTGAACGGACAATATCAGTGAAAGAATTTCCTTTAGAGAAGTAATTAATAGAAGGATTAGAGAAATATGGGGCATATTACCAAGGATTAGCGAAACACAAAGACTAGCATGTGACCCGTAATGCAGGTTGGGCCACTTACTATCTGGTGAACCAACCCTAGGCACTTCATTTTTTCAAAGAAAACTATTGCTGACCTAGAAATTGAAATCCATCAATCAATCAATCAATCATGTCACTTATAAAGCGCACTACATACCCGCGAGGGTCTCAAGGCGCTGGGGGAAGAGGGGGGTGGTGCTGCTACTGATCGAAGAGCCAGGTCTTGAGGAGTCTTCTGAAGGCCAGTAGGTCTTGGGTCTGTCGGAGGTTGGTGGGGAGGGTGTTCCAGGTCTTGGCGGCGAGGTGGGAGAAGGATCTGCCGCCGGCGGTCGTTTTCCGGATGCGGGGGACTGTGGCGAGGGCGAGGCTGGTCGAGCGGAGCTGGCGGGTGGGGGTGTAGAAGCTGAGTCGTCTGTTGAGGTAGGCTGGTCCGGAGTTGTGGAGTGCTTTGTGTGCGTGGGTGAGGAGCTTGAAGGTTATCCTCTTGTTGACAGGGAGCCAGTGCAGGTCTCTCAGGTGGGGTGTGATGTGGCTGCGTCGGGGGATGTCAAGGATAAGAAGTGCAGAGGCGTTCTGGATGCGTTGCAGCCGTCTCAGGAGCTTAGCCGTCGTTCCTGCGTAGAGGGCGTTTCCGTAGTCCAGCCTGCTGGTGACGAGGGCCTGGGTGACTGTTTTTCTTGTTTCGGTGGGGATCCACTTGAAGATCCTGCGGAGCATTCGGAGGATGTTGAAGCAGGATGAGGAAACGGCGTTGACCTGCTTAGTCATGGAGAGGGTGGGGTCGAGGATGACCCCTAGGTTGCGTACGTGGTCGGTGGGTGGCGGGGCTGTTCCCAGTGATGTTGGCCACCAGGAGTCGTCCCAGGCTGAAGGGTTGGAACCAAGGATGAGGACTTCCGTCTTGTCCGAGTTCAGCTTCAGGCGGCTGGTCCTCATCCATTCGGCGACGGCCTTCATTCCTTCGTGGAGGTGGGCTTTGGCGGTGTGAGGGTCTTTGGTGAGGGAGAGGATCAGCTGGGTGTCGTCGGCATAGGAGATGATGTTGAGGTTGTGCTGTCGGGCGACGTGGGCGAGGGGTGCCATGTAGATGTTGAACAGCGTTGGGCTGAGGGAGGAGCCTTGGGGTACGCCGCAGATGATCTTGGTGGCCTTGGATCGGAAGGGGCGAGGCGGACGCTTTGTGTTCTGCCGGAAAGGAAGGATGTGGTCCAGTCCAGGGCCTTCTCTTGGATCCCGGCGTCGTGAAGGCGTGTTCGTAGTGTGTGGTGGCAGACCGTGTCGAAGGCGGCTGATAGGTCCAGGAGGATGAGGGCTGCTGTTTCTCCGTTGTCTAGCAGGGTCCTGATGTCATCGGTGGCGGCGATGAGGGCGGTTTCCGGTGCTGTGGTTGCTGCGGAAGCCGGACTGGGAAGGGTCCAGGATGTTGTTCTCCTCGAGGTAGCGGGTCAGTTGTTTGTTGACGATTTTCTCGGTGACCTTCGCGGGGAACGGGAACAGAGAGATGGGTCGGAAGTTCTTGAGGTCCTTGGGGTCTGCCTTGGGTTTCTTGAGTAAGGCGGTGATCTCGGCGTGCTTCCAGCTTTCCGGGAAGGTTGCTGTCTCGAAGGAGATGTTGATTATTTTCCGGAGATGGGGCGCGATGGCTGTACTGGCTTTGTTGAAGATGTGGTGAGGGCACGGGTCTAGCGGTGAACCGGAGTGGATGGTGTTCATGATCTCGCTGGTGTCCTCGTCGTTGATGTTGGTCCAGGAGAGCAGGCGGTTGGTGGTTGTGGGGGCAGTGGTCTCGGTGGTTGCCGGGGCGGTCGTGGTGTTGAAGCTGTCGTGGATGTCGGCGATTTTGCGGTGGAAGAAGGTGGCCAGTGAGTCGCACAGGTCTCGCGACGGCTGGATGTCGTTGGTGTTGGAGCTGGGGTTGGAGAGTTCCTTCACGATGTTGAAGAGCTCTTTGCTGTTGTGTGCGTTGTTGTCTAGGCGGTCTTTGAGTGAGGCCCTTTTGGCGGATCTGACGAGGTGATATTGACTGCGGGTGGCGCTCTTGTGGGCGGCGTAGCTGTCCGCTGTCCGTTCGTGGAGCCAGATCTCCAGTTTTCGGCAAGTTCGTTTGGAGGCCTGGAGGTCTTCGGTGAACCAGGTGGCTTTCTTGCTGTTGTGGCTGTTGGGCGGATTCTTGAGCGGGGCGAGGGTGTTGGCGCAGTCGTCGATCCACTGTCTGAGGTTGCGGGCGGCGGTGTCGGGGTCGGAGGGTTCGGCGGGTGGGCTCAGGGCGAGGGTTGTGGTTAGCTGGTCTTCCGTGACTCTGTTCCAGCAGCGGCGAGGCATTTGTTCGGTGCGGTGGTGCGTGGTGGGCTTCCTGTAGGTGAAGTGGATGCAGTGGTGGTCAGTCCAGTGGGGTTCGGAGGTGTGGTTGAAGGAGACGTGTGGGCTTGCGGAAAAGATGGAGTCTAGCGTGTGGCCGGCGGCGTGGGTGGGTGTAGTCACGAGCTGTCTGAGTCCGAGGTTGTCGATCAGGGTGGTGGAGTTGGTGTCCTTGTTGTTCTCGAGGTGGAAGTTCAGGTCCCCGAGGAGGATGTAGTCCGTGGAGGCGATGGCGTGTGTGCTGATGAAGTCAGCGATGGAATCGCTGAACTGTGGTCGGGGTCCGGGGGTCTGTAGATGAGGGTTCCTCTGAGGGTGGTGTTGGGATCGGTGTGGATCTGGAAGTGCATGTGTTCGGCGGTGCTGAGGGTGTCGTCGGTGTTGGTTGAGACTCTGAGGGTGTTCCTGTGGACGATGGCGATGCCTCCTCCGACTCCGTTGGTGCGGTCCCTGCGGGTGATCTTGTATCCGTCCGGGATGGCAATGGCGATGTCGGGGGCTGAAGCGGGATTCAGCCAGGTCTCCGTCAGGAATGCGACGTCTGGGGAGGTTGAGTCGAGAAGGTCCCAGAGTTCGATGGCGTGTTTGCGGGCGGAGCGGGTGTTGAGGAGGATGCATCTGAGGTAGTTGGGTTCTTTCCTGGGTGGTGGTTTGGCGGGGCGGGTGCTGGCGAAGCTGCAGTTCCGGCAGGTGAAGGCCCTTGGGTGCGCTTCGGGGTGGCCTGGTAGCAGGCGTGATCTTTTCCGGGGTTGAGTGCGTGGAGGGTGCTGGCGTCGTATCGGCGTCTGTTGATGTGGCGGGCGCGGGGGATGCCCGGACCAGGGGGTCTGGCGCTGGGCGCGGTCACGGCGCGGACGGGCGCAGACGGGCTTGCCTTAGGCGCGCCTTCGGCGCGCCAGCGGCGCGTCCGCGCAGCGGCCGCCATAAATGGGGAGGTGGGAGGGAGGAGCAGGGAATGGGGCAGCGAATGGGCAGTGAGGGGGCGGGGCCGGGGGCGCAGCGGCGGGAAACAGGCACAGAAGGGAAAACGAGCACAATCAGGGCATCAAGGGGGCACAGAAAGGAGAAAAAAAACGAGCACAATCAGGGGCAGCAAGGGGGCACAGAAAGTAAAAACGAGCACAATCAGGGGCAGCAAGGGGGCACAGAAAGGAAAAACGAGCACAATCAGGGGCAGCAAGGGGGGCACAGAAAGGAAAAACGAGCACAATCAGGAGCAGCAAGGGGGCACAGAAAGGAAAAACGAGCACAATCAGGGGCAGCAAGGGGGGCACAGAAAGGAAAAACGAGCACAATCAGGGGCAGCAAGGGGGGCACAGAAAGGAAAAACGAGCACAATCAGGGGCAGCAAGGGGGCACAGAAAGGAAAAACGAGCACAATCAGGGGCAGCAAGGGGGCACAGAAAGGAAAAACGAGCACAATCAGGGGCAGCAGCAGGGCACACAGACGGAGCTGTGTGGTGGGGAGCGACCTACCAGTCAAGGTCAGGGGTCGCTCTCTTCACCACGCAGCGGCCGCCATAAATGGGGAGGTGGGAGGGAGGAGCAGGGAATGGGGCAGCGAATGGGCAGTGAGGGGGCGGGGCCGCAGGGCGCAGCGGCGGAAACAGTCACAGAAGGGAAAACGAGCACAATCAGGGCATCAAGGGGGCACAGAAAGGAAAAGAAAACGAGCACAATCAGGGGCAGCAAGGGGGCACAGAAAGGAAAAAACGAGCACAATCAGGGGCAGCAAGGGGGCACAGAAAGTAAAAACGAGCACAATCAGGGGCAGCAAGGGGGCACAGAAAGGAAAAACGAGCACAATCAGGGGCAGCAAGGGGGGCACAGAAAGGAAAAACGAGCACAATCAGGGGCAGCAAGGGGGCACAGAAAGGAAAAACGAGCACAATCAGGGGCAGCAAGGGGGCACAGAAAGGAAAAACGAGCACAATCAGGGGCAGCAGCAGCAGGGCACACAGACGGAGCTGTGTGGTGGGGGAGCGACCTACCAGTCAAGGTCAGGGGTCGCTCCATGATCACTATTTTCTTGCTTAACGTTTTTAGGCAGAGCGTCATTTCAATACATTAACTGAGCTTTGCTGAGTTGCAGACTGTCAGGTGGTAGATCACTGTGTTGATGACTGAACTGCTAGTGGTGACAATGAAATGGATGGTGTTGTGTTTCTTTGAGGGATACACTGTGAGGGGCAACTCAGTAAGTTAATCCAGCTGTAAAACAAAGAGTGCCCTTTTTCCTATCTTAGCCTATCTGTTTCTGGTGATCTTACAACTTAGAGAAGAAGGTTAATTCAAATTAGTGGGTTGAACTGTCATCCAACAAAGTCTCTATGAACCAAACAATTCCCAGGGTGTGAGGGTGGTTTGCCGTTTATTGTTCCAAACACAAACTCCTGTTTTGGGAGATTATTTTTTAATAAATCCTTTAACAGTTTAGTAAATAACGATCAAATCCAATGTTGGCCGTCCACCAAACCTTTTGTAACTAGAAGGGTACCTCCTTGCCGGCTGTTCCTTTCAAGGTACATAGAAGACCTCTGGACCATCTGTCAACACTAATTGGCAGATGGTAGTCCATCAGGATGGCAGAGGTTGTGTCCTCTGCTACCATGATGGATGAAGTGCCGTCTGCCAAAGCCTAACTCAGGCAGAAAGCCCACTACACCCCAAGTATTTTGTTTTATAAATGTAAACAGAAGTCTTTGGACACCCACACAAGTGAGGTATCATTTTTATCTGGAGACTGAGGGGGTCGCTGGGTAGTGGCAAATTTGTGCCGGTGCGGTGATCTCACAACCTTCCCACACAGAAATGTGAGGAAAATATGACTTTTTAGCTAAATATAAGGTTTGCAGGGGATTCCGGGTATGAAAACGTTGGGGGATCCTTGCAAGCCACACATCCCTGGACACCCCCTGGTGTCTAATTTTCAGAAATCAATATCAAATGAGAAGGTGTTGTGGGGAGCTAAAAATAGGTCCAGTACCCTTGCTTCCAAGAACAAATATGACAATACTGTAGGGTAGCTGTTCCTATGGTGCTAAAATACAGGCTGGAATAGAGGTTGGGAGAATTGAAAAGGATCTTCCTTATTAGGAAGTGGTGCCCTCACACACCGTGAAGGTGTCATGCTTCGTTTTTGGGCTCTGCTCCTCATGGGGTCGATGCTGCAATACCCCACGGGCCCTGCGATAGGGCTCTATATTGGAGATCTTTTTAGAGAAAGCTGTGATGGTGAGTGTGGTTGTGTGGGGAAAAAAGAGAGGGGGGTTGTGGTAGGGAACTAAAACTACCCAAGGGTACCTTAATGTTATATTTTAAACCGTGGTCCCCGCGGTAGAGTTAAAAGGTGTATGCAGATTGTGAGCTTCTCATAATGGAGGAAGGCAATCTACCAGACCCACACACACTGCCATTCTTGTGTGGATGGGTCAAGTGCCTGTGACAGGGAAGGGCTCAAAACATTTTGTACAGAAATCAAAATGATCTATCGCAAAACTACCTGGTTTTGCAAGGGTGGGCACATGTGTTTTTGGTCTCGGGTTTGCCATCTAGGTAAACCTACCAAACCCAGACTATTCTGAAAACTAGACACCAGGGGCAGTCCAAGTATGTGTTACTTGTGTGGATCTCCCAACGTTTTCTTACACAGAATCCCCCTGCAAACCTAATATTTAGCTAAAAAAATCAAAATGTTCTCACATTTCTGTGTGGGATCACCATGCTGGCACAAATTTCCTACCACCCAGCGTTCCCCTCATTCTCCCAAGTAAAAGGATACCTAACTTGTGTGGGTGGGCCAAGGGCTTGTGATTTAGACGTGGGTCCCGTGCTCTCCATGCCACTGGAGTCAAGCTATCCTGGCTGATGAGGGGTGAAACCCCGAAACCGGTCCTAGGATGCTTGTTTCCAGTCCAGGGAGGACCTGGCCTGGCAGTTCGGGCTGGACTGTTCCCATGGGGCACAGGGTCAAGACTGATTTGCATATGGCTGGGTTCAAACTAGAATGGTATCGTGAGCAAAAAAACGATAGATTTAGGCCCAGATCTCTGTACTGGGATGAATGTATGACATTGTTTTGCATTCTGTCCATAAATTGTTGTTTTTGCATTTGTCACCCAGAGTAGGATGGGTATGCCCAGACGTGGGTCCCGTGCTGTCCATGCCACTGGAGTCAAGCTATCCTGGCTGATGAGGGGTGAAACCCCGAAACCGCTCCTAGGATGCTTGTTTCCAGTCCAGGGAGGACCTGGCCTAGCAGTTCGGGCTGGACTGTTCCAATTGGGCACAGGGTCAAGACTGATTTGCATATGGCTGGGTTCAAACTGGAATGGCATGGTGAGCAAAAATCAATGGATTTAGGCCCAGATCTCTGTACTGGGGTGAATGTATGACATTGTTTTGCATTCTGTCCATCAATTGTTGTTTTTGCACACATCTTAGGTGCCATTTTTATTGAGCGACGTGGGGGAATGCTGGGTGGGTGAAATTTGTGGCTCCCACAGATTTCAGAACTTTACATCACAGAAATATGAGGAAAATGGGTTTTATTCTGCAAAGTTTGAGGTTTGCAAGGAATTCTTGGTAACAGAACCTACTGAGAGCCACACACCAGTCTCCCCATCCTGGATTTCACTGTGTGTCTAGTTTTAAAAAATGTACAAGTTTGCTAGGTTTCTGTAGGTGCCGGCTGAGCTAGGGCCCAAAATCCACAGCTAGGCACGGGAAACAGCCATTACGACGCGGCTGTTTCCCCACATACCATTACAAGGCATGCGTTACCACGCATGCGTTGTAACAACGCATAGACATTACTATGCACTTTTTTACAACGCATGTGCTTTTACCACGCATGCCTTTACAACGAATTTCATTGTAAAGGTATGTGTGGTAAAAGCACATATCTTGGCCAACGAGCCCGATGCCTTGCTGCTGAGGGCACGTCACTCCTCCCCTTCCTACTGTTGTCACGCGCATGAGGCTGCTTCCAGGTTGCGCTTCCTGGGAGCCATGAGCCACGATACCCGATCCGTGACCCACAAGATGAGGGTCACAGCGGATCTACAGTAGCAGGATTGTTGCGGGATTGTTGGACCTACAGAAAGGGCCTGTGGAAAGACCCTGTAGGAAAAAAAAGAAATTGTTTTTGGACCTCCAGCCCCCTGTGAGGGCATGGGCAGCAAATGCAGGGAGCTGCTGCGTGAACCTGTTATGTGAGCCTACGTGAGCCTACGTGAACATGCACTAAGAGGTAAAACGGGGAGCCCCTCATTACAGAGGTAAAGGAAATCTTCTATTGGATTCGGGGGAGTCGATTTTAGACCTGTCCCGTCTAAGGGTCCTGCAGCAAGTACTTATGAGCTCATGAGCTGGGAGGTTTTGTTGTCGCCAGTAAAGCAGCAGCTCCCATATTTGGGGGGAAAAATAAAAAACTTTACAGAACCTCTATAAAATTGGAAAATGAGTTTGTCTATTCAGCGACCACATAGCAGACTTATAGCGAAGAAGCAATAGACATTCGCTCTGGGGTCTGGATTGTGAAGCACTTGGCAAATGGTCCTGAGGGTGACAGGAATAGAAGCAGGAGCAAGAGCCTCAGCCCCCAGCCCTTCAGCGCTAACGCAGAAGGCTAAGAGAAAAGTAGCTCAATCACGCATTCTTGCAGCCAAGAGAGGAAGAACCAGGCAGAAGAAAAGCGGCACTGTGAATACTTCAATGGATCATTTATCTCCAGGTCCCTCTCCCCAGGCGCTGGCTTTTTCAGAGTCCTCCCCGGAATTCGCCACCATCGATACGGTCATTGGGGCGGGGAATGCCGGGGGCCCAGACTGTTTCCGAAAGTTAAAGGAGGTGAGTGACTCATGGCCCTCCACCAATCTGCAGGAGACTGATGGCGCTGGAAGTGGTGCAGGGTCTGCACAAATGGCCGCAAGAAAAAGCAGTTGAGGAGAAAAATAAAGCGGAAGGGGTGAACAATCCCCATAAAGATTACCCCTTATTTTCAAAAAGTCATAATGCGATCCAAGAGGACACTAATTTGCAACCTGTAGACCAGATGCCAGCTGGAGCATTTTCTCAGGACCCCTCACTATGATTCGCTCTGGAAATCTTGCCTGGTAACAACCCTGATCTGAGGGGGCAGTCTGTACAAGGGAAAGGTCTGGCTGCACCTCCACATGACCTAGGGATACCAGACTGCCCAGGGTTTTTGCCATCTTCAGTATCCCTGAGCCTTCCGATGGAAGCCAGGGCTAAAGAGCTAGACTTGCAAAATAAGCAGGTGGTGGTGATGGCGACTGACCACTCCAGGGAGAGTGTTAGATTGAGTCACTCCTCGTTGGTTTTGACGCACCAAATGCAACAGCTTTTCAAGACTATTCCGGGGGAAATACGCGATTGTAAAACCTCTCAGGCCCAAGAGGTTTTCTTACTTCATCAGAGATTAGACAAAATCGAGAATATGGTACAGCAAACACCAGAGCGATTTAAAGAATTGGAGCAGCGTGTATCTGATATCGCAGACCATTCCTTGTCCTGTGACTCTGATAATTCTTCTCTTCAGAAAAAGCTGCAGGCTTCACAATTGAAGATGGACGAGATGGAGAACTATGCTAGATGATCAAATATGTGCTTCACAGGGATACCGGAGGACAGTGAACGCCTCAACGGCCAGTCTAACCCCTTGGTTTATATGGAGAAGGCTGATTAGAGAGTATATACTTGAGAATGCACCGGAGGACCTTACTATAATGAGGGCTCATAGGTTTCCTTCCCAGAAACTTTCGGGGGCTAAATACCCTAGGACGATAATTGTGAATTTTTCTGATTTTCGCATAAGAGAGGCTATTCTAACTAAGGCAATTCAAAGGAGGGATATCGCCCTATCCGACGGGGCCAGGGTGAGAGTGTTTTCTGATATGTCAGCGTTTGCAGCATGTCGGCGGAAGGATTTTGTGGGCCTGATAGGTCAATTTAAGAGCGCAGGAGCGCAGGTGTCTATCATTCAGCAGTCCAAATTGAAAGTCTTATGGAGAGGCCAGTTCCATTTTTGCTTTATTCTCGAACAAGCTCAAGAGTTACTACAAAAGATATCCCAAGCAAGCGGAAAATAGAGCAATGAGGGACATCCCAACCGGATACGGAACTTTGGGACTGAATTTAGTTATATGAATTTGAAATGTAGTGCAATATATTAAGCTCGATCTCTATATGATCTTGTGCAAATTGTAGTAGGCTTAGTTCCTTGCACCTTGCACTTTATGCACTTTGCACTTAATGTACTGTGCTCACTTTCACTATTGCACCTTGTTCTCCCCTTCGGGGGTGTCTAATGGTATCTACTATGCTGTATTGGGTAAAGCTGCTATTAATCTGTTCTTTTACAGGTAATCGGTACCATAAAGGTAGATTGCACTTTGCACTTCATGCACTGTGCTCACTTTCACTAGTGCACTTTACTCTCCCCTTTAGAGGTGTTCAATGGTATTTACCATGCTGTATTGGGAAAAGTTGGTATTAATCTCTTCTTTTACAGGTAATCGGTACCATAAAGCAGATTGCATTTCAGGTTTTTAGAGACTCTAGAGATGAGGTTTTCACTTGCACGCTTCATTTCCCACTGGCATTTTGTGCGTAAGAGTCGATCTGCTTTTTTCTATGATATGGGGTTTAGGTTTCGGCCAATAAAACCAGATATAGTGGGGTATTTCTGGTCTGTGCGGGCACATAAAGCACAAGCACTTTTTTTTTATCAGCACTTTAAGCAGGATGTACTCCTGCTGTTAATAGGTCAAGTAGCATGGAGGGGGAGGGTGGATAGACGTGTGACAAGGCTCCAGGTCAAGGCGCCCTTGTCTGTTGGGTGGGCTGAGGAAGGGAGATAAGGGCCACCCCCTTCTTCAGGCAGGTTTGGGTGGGAGGGGGTTGAGGGGTTGTGGGGTAAAGCATCATAAAAAAAAGGGCAGAAAAATAGCAGGGCAGCAATGGTCAAGATACAGGATTGGAATAAAACCAAATACATGGGTCAAGGGACTAGCTGCGGTTTACATGATATTGAGGGAATAGAGCTAGCTCCAACAAATGGGATTATACGAGATGGGCTATTTGAAAGGGTAGAGCATAATAAGTATTCTTGGGTTGAGAATATGTGCTATGTTCTAACCTGAAGAATGTCTCAACCACTAAAGATAATCTCGTGTAATGTAAATTGTTTTCTAAATGTGCATAAAAGGGGGCAATGTTAAAATGGTTGGGCTCATTCTCCCCCAGGTGATTTTTTTGCAAGAGGCACACCTTAAGTCCAACTCCCTCAGTTCATCACTCCCCAGGAAGTATGCTCATGTGTACTTTGCTTCAGCTAA
Organism: Calotriton arnoldi; assembly: GCA_963921515.1. NCBI lineage: Eukaryota > Metazoa > Chordata > Amphibia > Caudata > Salamandridae > Calotriton > Calotriton arnoldi. Next base: position 2,308,016 of record CAWUFW010002149.1, read on the forward strand.
TAGGGCGGTAAGGGGTGGGTATTCTACTTTCATCTGCACTGGACTGGGAGGTGAGAGAGATGATCCGGGATGAAGAAGCAAGGTGGATTTGGATCGAGGTCTCAGTCAATGGGGTATGTCTCATTTTGTTAAACTATTATCGGCCAATTTTTGATGATATTAAAGCCCTGAAACAGATATGTGACTTGTTAATAATGCTCATAGCCCTATAGTTATGGGAGGGGATTTTAATTTCATACAAGATTTAGGTCTAGACACTTCAAATAAGGGTAAACAGCAACTAAAACCAAAGACTGCTAAATTATTAAAAATCATGAAAGAAGATTATGCTCTATTAGATCCTTGGCGGGCGGATCATCCAGGTTCTACCCAGTTTACATGCTATTCCGCAAGATTTAAAACAGCATCATGATTGGACTTTTTCTGATAAACAAGCATCTTGTGAGAGGGGAATCAGAAATATTTGTCTATTCTTTCTCAGACTATTCGTTAGTCTCCTTGGTAATATGCTTACGCACCCCCAAAAAAAATAATACCAGGTGGTACTTTGAAAAGACATTGCTCTCGGATCCAATATGGATCTCTGAAACTCGTGAGTTTATTCAGTGTGTATTTTTAAAGAGAACGTTAATACAGCATCAGGTTTTATGGTCTGGGAAGCTTTTAAGGCCTAAATTCGGGGTCAGGTGATTGCATATAAAGCCAATACATATAAACTGAGGCAATGGAAGATTGAAGGACTTCAGAAAGCTGTAGATCGAGCTAGGCTAGATCTTAATTCAAGGTCTCTATGAGATCCCGAGGAGAAGGTGATTCAGCAGGAACTATTAAGAGCAAAAGAGCAACTAAAAAACTTCTTTATCTTAGAAGAGATCTTTGGGAGCAAGGTATGCCAACAGAAAGTATATGAAGAAAGCCAGCAGATTGGTACATTTTTAGCCTGGTCCACCAAAATACAACAGAGTAGGCAATTAATCTCACAAATAAGAGACCCCAGTACTGCGAGTCTGGTCAGCGATAAAGATAGAATTGCCGAAATGTTTGTATCTCATTTTAAGCAAATTCATGCTGAGGCCCATCTAGTTGATATACAGGATCTTGAGAACTACTTTACCGAAGTCCAGTTACCTCTGATTACCAAGTATGATAGTGCAGCTCTGAATAAACCTATTGAACTTTCAGAAGTGATTGAAAATGTAAAAGGGATGGCCAGCGCTAAGCCAAGTGGTAAAGACGGAATCCCAATAGAAGTTTATAAGCTGTTTTTAGATTAGCTTTCTCCCTTTTTAATATCACTGTACAACCAGATCATGGATGGGATTCCCGTTTCTGACAGATTTAAGGAATCAGTGGTGATTAATCCTGAAGAAGGATAAGGATCCAAATGACCCGAGCTCCTATCGCCCAATAAGCTTACTAAATGTAGACTACAAGTTGTTTATGAAAATTTGGGCAAATAGGATCTCGGGTTGCACACAACAGGTGATCCATGCGGACCAAACAGGGTTTTTGCCTGGTAGGTCGATGGCTGCCAATACCTTTTTTCTGATACAAGCAATTGATTATTTTTCAGCCAAGAATGATAAAGCGGCTATTTTAACGATGGATGTGGAAAAGGCATTCTATCTTGTGGATTGGCAGGCCCTTTTTTTATCTTAGGGAAGTTTGGTTTTTCACACCGCCTGATAGAGATGTTAAGAGGAATCTATAATGGGGCAGTTGCAAAGATAATTATAAATGCGGAACAGGCGGGTGAGGTGGTGATTAGGCATGGTACCAGGCAGGGCTGCCCCCTGTCTCCCCTTTTATTCTCTCTTTATATCGAGCCGCTGGCGGGAAAGACTCGTTCTAATACATCAATTCTGGCTCCGCTCATAGGGATGGCAAAAATTAAGTTATTTGCCGGTGATATGATTTTATATCTGAAACCAGATAAGGCAAACATCCGGGCTGCGGTGGGAGAAGTCCAGGCATTAACAGCACCGGGGGGATATAAAGTTAACCGGGTCAAAACGGAGCTTCTTTTGTTCAACTCTGAGGAGCCTCAACTTCCAGAAGGGCTAACATTCTTGCCATTACGATCTATAAGATATTTAGGCCTATATGTTACAGCTGAATTTTCTCAATTGTTTGAACTAAACTATGTGAATACACTCACTAAAGGAAAAAACCTTTTAGAAAAATGGTCGTTATTACCTCTGTCAATAGTAGGCCGAGTTTTCCTAGTTAAAATGTCTATACTTCCCTTACTGGTATTTTTGTTTCTAAATCTTCCTTTAAAAATACCAATATCATATTTTAATGAATTGGATAAAGTTATCCGTGAGCTTATTTGGGAAAATAACAGGCTTTCTTAAGAACAATTACACAGCGACTAATGAGAGAGAAAAAACAATGCTAAAAGCATTCTTTGGGAAGAATCTGAGTGGTGTTGCAAATTGGTATCGGTTACTGTGCCAGGGCACGAATAAGAAGCTCATTGAGGATATGCTCCCAAAAATTGCTCAGGAAACAAACTGTCAGTTCAACATTCAGGCTTGACAGCTAGTGTGTGAGTTTGGGAATAAAGCTTTGAGGGAGGCTAACTTTAAAGGAATGTCCTTTTTGTCTAGATGGTTGGTCTATTACACTCCCCTTAGACTGCATAAATGGTTCCGATCAATTCCTAATCAATCTGTTAGATGCAGTATGGCCGGGGCAGGAGACTGGATACATATATTTGTTACATATCCTAGACTGCAACACTTTTGGGAGGAGGTGTTCAGGTTCATTAGTTGTTGCATGTCTTTGGTTATCCTACCCTCAACGTCGCTGGCCCTATTTGGGTTTTCTCATACAGGTAGTCAGCTGCCAAAATATCGGCAATATTTTGCTTTGATAGCAATAGCGGTAGCTAGTTCCCTCGTGTTGCAAAATTGGAGATCACTGAGGGTACCTACAATGGGCCAGTGGCTTCCTAAGTTGGACCAGACCTATCAATGTGAAGAGGCCTTCGCAAAAAGGGTACGGGCGCTTCGTAGATTTAGGGCTACTTGGGAGGTGCTATGTATTGGTTACTCATGCAAATTAAAAACATGAAATGTAGGTTATCTTCTGCGTAATGAAATACAAGTGTTTTTTTATCATGTAATGTGTTTTTTAACCTGACACCATTATGCTGCTGCCAGTTTATAGTAATATTTTATGCCCTTGTTTATTTTCATTATAGGTAATTCATGTTTTGATATAGGTAATGCTGGTTATGTATGATGAAAAAAGTAATATTAATTTATGCTATTTATTGTCTAATGAATTATGAGATTGGTTATTATGAAATGATTTTCTTTTCTCTTGTACCATGATTATTATGTCTGTTTTTTCTGCCCAATTAAAAAAAAAAGTAAAAAAAAAAAAAGTAGAAGCACATACCTTGCACAAAAAATATAGGCGATCCACGTCGTTGTGAGGAAACAGAGGTTCTTCCGTTTCCTCACAACAACGTGCACCGCCCCTCAGACCCGACGTGTCGTGGGAACCAGGAGGAGAGAGAGAACCACGAGGAGAGAGAGGTAAGGGGGATTGGGCCTGGGGTGGGGGTTACTTTTTTAGGGTAAAAGGGGGTCGAGGTGGGCGGTGTGTGTCATGCAGGGTAATGTTTTAGGGTTTAGGGTAGGGTCGGGGGGTCATGCAGGGTAGTGTTTTAGGGTTTAGGGTAGGGTCTGGGGAATCGTGCAGGGTAGTGTTTTAGTGTAAGGAGAGGACTGTGGGGTGGGGGGAGGGTCGTGCAGGGGTAGTGTTGTAGGTTTTAGGGTAGGGTCGAGGGGTCATGCAGGGTAGTGTTTTAGGGTAGGGAGAGGACTGGGGGTCGGGGAGGGTCGTGCAGGGTAGTATTTTAGGGTCGGAGAGGACTGGGGTTCGGGGGGGTCGTGCAGGGTAGTGTTTTTGGGTTTAGGGTAGGGTCCGGGGTTGTGCAGGGTAGTGTTTTAGGGTTTAGGGTAGGGTCGGGGGGTCATGCAGGGTACTGTTTTAGGGTAGGGAGAGGACTGGGGGTTGGAGAAGGGTCGTGCAGGGGTGGTGTTTGAGGGTAGGGAATGGATTGGGGGTTGGGTGGTCATACAAGGGTAGTGATTTAGGGTTTAGGATAGGGAAAGGTGTGGAGCTCGGGAAATGTCATGCAGGGGTACTAAATTAGGGTTTAGGGTAGGGCAGGGTAGTGTAACTTACCTTAGATACTTTTACCAAGAGTATACCTTTACCACGCATGCCTGTGCGTTGTAATGGCATGCGTGGTAAACGCATATTCGTGGTAAAAGTATGCGTTGTAATGGTAGGTCGTGGTGAATGACTACGCGTAGTAATACCCACGTTGTAATGACAAGCGTGGTATTAGTACGCATAGTAACGTGGCATATTCTTAGGCACATTGCAATAAAAGGGTCAGTTTTCACTGGAAAAATGTGATGTGTCCACGTCGCAGGCACTAGGCCTACCCACACAAGAGTGATACCATTTTTATCTGGAGACATAGTGGAACACAGAATAGTAGAACAGGTGTTATAACCGTTTGTCTTTCTATACATTTCTGTCTCCCAAATATAATACAATGTGTAAAAAAGAAGTAATTTTGAAAAATACTCTCTAATTCACATGCTAATATGTAAGCCCGGGTGGAGTTCATGTAGCCGAGTTCCGCGAGCATGCGGAGTTGCTTGTTACGAATGCTCGCGAGATGTTTCTGACGTTCGGCAACGCGGATTGTGTGTTCGGGGGAAATATCTAGGCCTTGGCGGTAAATTCCGTTCCGCTCGCGTAATTTGCAGAATTTGGGTAATTTTGCGTTCCGCAGAGAACGCAAAATTGCCCAAAATTCCGCGATCCGTGGCTTTGCGGAATTTTTTGCTTGTTCGCGCTTTCAAAATGCGTGTTTGCGAGATATTTCTCCCCGAGCACGCAAACAGCGTTCGCGAACAGGAAAAAAGCATCGCGAACGTGTGGAACAAGCGATTCCGCGTGTTCGCGCAACTTTTGCGTGCTCGTGGAGATTTTTTACCGTTTCGCGGAGCTTTGCGTAGCGCGACTACGCAAATTCCACCCACCCCTAGAAATATCTAGGCCTGGGCGGTAAATTCCGTTCCGCTCGCGGAATTTGCGGAATTTGGGTAATTTTGCGTTTCGCGGAGAACGCGGAATTACCAAAAATTCCACGGTCCGCGGAATTTTTTGCTTGTTCGCGCTTTCAAAATGCGTGTTCGCGAGATATTTCTCCCCGAGCACACAAACAGCGTTCGCGAACAGGTAAAAAAGCATCGCGGACGGGCGGAACAAGCAATTCCGTGTGTTTGCGGAACTTTTGCGTGCTCGCGGAGATTTTGTACCATTTTGAGGAGCTTTGCATAGCGCGACTACGCAAATTCCGCCCACCCCTAGAAATATCACGCGAACTTCACCATGCGGTCGACAATGGGCGTGGCCATCTTGTTTTTCTACTCTTTGTATGGTTCTGGGGCCTGTTTTTCATCCCTCTCCAATCTTTTCAATCCTTTGTTTCTTACACTTTTTTTCTGATCTTTTTTATTTATTATCTATCCCTCTCTCTCCCTAAGTGTATATTTTGCGTTTTATTTCTACTTTTACTGCGGTTTTTGTACTGTTTTTCTATTACTTTCTTTTTATTTATTTTTATTTCCCTACTTCTTCTCCTAACTTTATTTTTTACTTCTACATTTTCTTTTCCACCCCCCGCCGCCCCAGAACCATGGCTAAGGCTAAGGGCAAGGCTAAGGGTAGTGCGACCAGGAGCCGCCTTCCTTGCGAAAGACAGTGCCTTGAAGAGGTGCAGGCCCGGGCCCTGTTCTCTGAGGTGGAGGTGGCCGCCCTTGTTTTTTTTGTTCAGCGCCACTTCCCTTAACCTTGGCAGCAGGCCTGGCTCCGGCTATGGGACCTAGGAGCGTCACCGCCGGTGGGCGAGGGTGCGCCGGGCAGTGTTTCACTGCTCTGAGGTCCGGCGCACCCACAACCAGCTGATTCACCGTTAGTCCGACATCCTGGACCGGGAGCAGGACCTGCTGGACCTGCTAGGTGTTGAGGTCGTGGGGCCTGGTGAGTAGCTAATTATATTACTATTGTGTGTTCTGTTCTGTGTTATTGCGAATATTATTTTTTTCCCAAATAGCAAGAATGCTGCTGCTGTTTACATGCAGTTAAATTATGTTTAAAAATCTTACATTATGTGATTGTTATTCTTCTAGACAGGCGCTTCGCACTACTTTTCGCTCGCTGGGGCTGATTATGTAAGAGAGGTTAGAGAACTTAAGTTAGGTAATGCTAGAGAGACTCCTTTCCTTTGTCCTGTCACTAAGATAGTGGTGGTAGGTAGGTAGTTATTATAGTTAGTTACTTAGTATTAGTTGTTAATTTTTTAGCGGTCCGCATGACAAGTCCTCCGTCACGTGGTACTGACTCCAGTCCTTAGTAGAACCTTTTGTAGTTTGTTAGTGAGTGAGTAATATAGCAACTCATCAGCACATCAGCAGCAACCAACCAACAATTTGGTGTATGAAATATGCATGCGTCCATCTATGCATTTTTGAGGACTAAACTAAATGGAAATGCAGACTTAGTGAACAATTCGCCCATCAAAGGGGGTTGATTCATTGATGATTGCGAATGAGATCGGCACTTAGAAGAAGCAAATATAATTTTTGGCAATTCATTCCAATGTCTTTGGAATAGGCGGGCTAGGTGGTATTTAGATTTAGGATTCTGGAATCGAATGGAACACTGGATTAATAAATAAAATAACTAGACGGTCGGCAATCACAATACTACTAGTAGATCAGGTTAGATAGGTCAATTTGATTCCAATTGTCCTTTCCTGTCAATAAGTGTTTTTAGAGCATTTTTTAAAATATTTTATTTGTTTCACACCAATCATTTTTTGTCTCTTTATTATATCTTACATGAACAGCATCCAGGGGCAAGAAGACGACGGGGTCTGAGGCTGGAGATGCCTCCTAGGGCCAGGATCGCTCCTCAGAGGGCTTTGCTACTGGCCCCAGTAAGTCCTCCTGGTGTTAATATTAATAATTATATTTCCCTAACTTTTACTGCACCTTATTTTTTTCAAACTATTATTTCCGTTTCCTAATTCTATTTTTTACCAAATCTTCTTCGATCTATCTCTTTCTGAATGTTTGTTATCCCTGCATTATCTACCTACTTAGTTATTATATTTCTAGTGTCTATTTTTTTTTTACATCAATCTAACTGCCTCTGACTCTGTACTACTATTAGTCTGTCTGTAGCTTGCCCAGTTGTCCACTATTTTTCTTTTTAAAAAGTTTTAAAACTCAGATTCACCAATAGCTCTAACCACTGAGTCCAGTCCTTTGGGTTGTCCTCTTCTTGAGAGATTTTTCGAAAATTGCCACCAACAAAATGCCCAACCAGATATTTTACTATTTTTGATAGGATAGGACATACTACTGTCTTCTCTACTCTAGACTAGTACCCGATTTTTACTAGTGATGTGTGTGGTGTATGTATGTATTGTATTTTCAATCTTGCTAGTGAAAAAAAAAAATAGGGGGAGGAGTATATGGCATTTAAAAAATGTGTAATGTTTTTTCTAGGCATACCGACCACCAGTGCCGGGGCCAGCGGCAGGGCAGGCGATGCCAGCCCGGAGGGAGCAGATGCGGCAGCTGCTGCAGGGGTGGGTGAGCAAGCAGCAGTGGCGGGCGGTGGTAAGTTATATTCCTTAGTTATTGACAATACACACTCGCTGCAAGGGTGTACACTGTACTGTTGAGAGAGACAAAGTTGTTGTCAACAACGGTTGAAGAAGACACCCTTTACTTAGCATTAGCAATAGCATTAGCGGCGGGAGTTGAGTAACTAATGGCCTCTTCTATCTGACTTCAACTCAGCTGGGAAAAGTTTATGAAGAAGACTAAGAGTCAGATGACCTTGATGGATGGGTTGAACAAAAAGGAAAAGAAGGATGGAAGGAGGAAGTACGGGTGACATGTAATATATGACTGGCAGAGAAGGATGCATGGGATGCATAGGTGGCTGATAGGAATCGGATGCATGGATGGTTGACTGATGGGTGATAGGTGAAAGAAAGGATGCCTGCCTGGGTGGGTGGGTGAAACTGTATGGGTGATAGGAATCCTCCAGGGGGTTTGATAGGCAAGCAAGGAAGGACGCATGGGTGGTGGTTTAAATTTTTTTTACAAATGTTTGTTGTTGGTGAAAGGTTTGTTGAGAGATTAAGAAGAATGATAGCCATGTTTACTTTGAATGGATGGATGCCTGGAAGGTATTCAATCATAGCATGGGTGGAGACTGTCACTGGATGAAGACAAGTAAAAGAAAAATAAACCGTGCCAGAGTAGCAAAGCCAAGGGTGAAGAATAGAATAACATTAGAATTAAAAAAATATAATGCTAGAAGAGCAATGCAATGATAAATGGAAAAATGACTGAGAAGAGAAAAAAGGACTGGTTATTTCAAGGTTTTTGATTCAAGGTTGTATTTCAGAATACTCTCCTGACTAACAGTAGTTTGCAAGCACAGCATATATATTGTGTATGTATGTACCCATACCCACCCATTATCAATCGGCTCCCTACGATTCGGAGGCCCACACCCTACCTATGTCATTTTCGACTGTGTCAGCCTGCCATATGTGGCCTATCGGCTGCATGGTTGGTTACACAATCAATCAATAAATTCAATAGTACCTCACGTCGTCCTATATATAATCAATGATCTTTCGGATCAGATATCATCTCACTGCCTTGTTGTAGTTGTCAGGGTGAAAGTGAAATTGAGCAGTTGCCATTGATGTAACAGAGTATGGCCATAATTGAAAAATAAGATAATTGTTTAGTTGTAGACTACATCTGCCCCACCTGCAGACAGTAGTAAATACAAATAGCATGAGTCTGCGACACAAGTATGTCTTTCTACGGCGCAAGCTGACTGAGCTGGCATGCCTACAAGATTAATTTAGCTAAACAAGAGAGAGAGAAGAAGAATACTTGTCTACTCATAGTGCCTAGTAGTAATGCCTGAAACTCCCACAAATGTTAGAGGCAGAGGAAGTGGGAGGATACCACAAATGTTACATACTGTGCTTGCTAGTGCTACTGTGCAACTATAATTTTATGTGAATAATTAATTTTGTGTTACTGTTTTGCTAAGAGTATTGGTTATAATTTTCTTTTTTCTTTCTTGATATAGCTACTCCTTCCCAACCGAAACCACTACCAAACAAGAAGGAGTCAGCAGCCATGGCCCGGCAACGGAAGCTGGAGGCCATCCATACCGAATATCAGCGGCTGGTGTATCTGGCGGAGGAGGAGGAGGCGGCAGCAGCTGCAGCCTCCTCCAATGCCCCGGGCCCCAGCCAGGCCCCCCCCAGTGCCTCCAGTGGTATGGCGCCGTGGTCTGGCAGCTGCCCACCGCACTTCTTCTCTGAACACTTGTGCCCACCCCTGTGCATGCAACTGTAAGGCATTTAAGCGCTGCATGCTCCTCCGGATGGCATGCCTAGAGGAGCGGATAAAAGCCCTGGAGAATAACCGGCAAGCCCGCCCCTTGAACTCTGTCGCCTTGCCCCTTTTTTAATCTTTTTTTTGGTGGGTGGGAATTGGGCTTTGGGGAAACGTTGGGGTTTATTTATGGACAATGGAATGGACATTGTGCTCTTATGGACATGGTTGGGGTTAGGGAAAGGGGTGGGTCAGGTGTTGTGTTTTTTTCCATTAGTTTATTTGTTAGGGGTATTAATTATTTATAGTTTACATATGATGTAAATGTTTTGTGGGGGGGTTACTCTTTTACTTCACACGGTTTCCTTTGCTGCAGGGCAGCAGCCAGTTTTTGATTGAAATAATCTGCTGATAGTGTAACACACCAACAGATAGATGCGGTACCCTCACTTGTAACTTGTCCTACTAGTAATGTCAGTCTCTCCTCCTAGTCTATGCAGTCTGCAACTAAAACCCCTATGGACTCGGAAGGGTGTTGTTGTGTGAATTAATAAATTAACTTCCATATTATTAATTATGCCTCTCCCAAACTTCTTCTCTTACCTGTGATTGATGTTAGGCGAAGCGATGGCTGCATGGTGATTGTTTGGTTCCCCAAGGTGCCATGGTGGTGGTTGTAGTAGTAGTAGACACTGACACTCAGTAGCATTTGCAAAAAAAGAAAATAAGACAGTCAGTCATCTGAGGGAGACTCGGCAACAAGTAGTAGAAGTACAGTACACAATAAGACTGCTAAACAAGAACCCATGATGATGATAAGCAATGCTAAAGTAAAATACACCAGAATGCCTGGAGGGCTATCCTAGTACAAGTTACAAACTGAAGTCGACTCTAGCTATGATGATGAAGCGGACAAGCTCCTTCGTAACCTTTAGTGCTGGAACTAGGATGCTGATTAATGACTTGATGCTGGCAACCAATTATATTATTATGATGGATTCTTTATGTTTCGCTGGAAAAGAAATTCGAATATCGAATACTGTGCATGGGTGGGCAATCTAATATTGCCAGTGTGGGCTAAAGTGAAGTATATATATACTTAGAGCAGAAGAAGGTTTTTGCCCTGCCTTGAGTTAGTGTTGCTTTCATCACATACGCCCCAGCAAGTGTGTGATCAATACTGGTGTAAATTTAATTTAGTCACACCTCAATATAAATCACACAGCCTGGGGGAAGAGGGTTAGGGTTGGATGAATGGTTGGGAAGGGGGATTTGGAGAAAGGTTTGACAAAGACAAACACTACACATAGACAACACACAATCTTGGCAGCCGACCATCATAAATCTGTTAAGGGAGAAAAAGGAAATGCATGCATGATGATGACTTGATGAGTAGTACTAGACTATTAGTACAGGGCAGCAGTATATTATTAATTATTATTATTATGCAATTGCCTTGCCTGTCTGCCCCCAGAGAGACCCAAGGTACATACATTTTATGTTCTGTTGTACTGAGCTTCCTTTTAAAGCTAGCAAAGAAAATTAAAAAATATCTGTAGGAGTCAAATATAAGCAAACATAATAAACAACAACATATACAGTCGTAATGATTGAAGAGAAAAAATGAATCAAATGAAATGATGATACTATAACTATGGTCAAATTGGGAGTTGCATCTCGGCATTCCTCTTGGTCATTCCATGGACGCTCCGTCTGTCAATCTTGGGTGCCTGCCTGGCGGATGCAGTTTGGTAAGTTAAGTGTGAGTTGTTTTTCCCAGTATAGCACAGGGTAAAGTCCGGCCTGTAAGTGTAGATGGAAAAACAAAAAGGATATTGAATAATCAAGGAGAAAAGTAAAGTTAAACTGCATAAATTAAGGAGGAGTGCAACAAAAAAACAAAAACTCTTTCAGAGGCGGCATGGCTAAATCATGTTTACTCTGTTTCCAGCAGTAACCAACAACAATAATAGGAGCAGACCCGCCCATCCAACCTCCACTTAGCTTAGATTTTGAGCCAGACAGCACTGAGTACACATACACAGCAACATAGCATTTTCCAAATTAAGTAAATAAATCAATGCACCGCTGTCAGTCATACCACTACACTCGCCTCCACCACCACACAGACATGCACGTCTGGTGTTGTTGTTGTTGTTTACCTTTTAGACCACTTCATGAAATGCCCCGAGTTATTCCATCAATCATGTCCGATCCTACTGACTGACTGCGAGTATGGTATGGTCATCATGGTGTCCAACTCTGTAGTGTCCCGAGTGAGTCCATGATCAAAAATGCTATGGAGCGGCCTGCAGTAGTACAATTTTGTTATTGAACAACAAGAAGGGAAACATTGACTTGAGTCACTTTTTTTGGGTATAGATTAAATACTAGTAGACATCATGCACAACAACACAAACACCAATCACTCAGAGTCAGCTTGCAATGCATGCCATCATCATTTACCTGTTCTTCCGGGGCAGCCCCTCTAGGCTCGGAAAGGAGGATAAATATAGTCAGGTTCTTTGGAGGGACTCGACGAGGCAGGCACACATCTCACATTTGTTGTACTATTCTCCATCCAATGTCTGGCTTGAGGGAAATAGATTTAGGGCGAGACAGGAGGACTGGAGTCAGGACTCGGAGGAGTGGACTTACTTCTTCACTGACTGCAAACAGTTGCAACTCCAATCCAGCAATAAAAGGTGGTGATGGATTTGTTGTGATTCGAACCAGAAAGACAGTGAGACACACAAATGATAAAAGTAAATAATATTCCTTAGATATATCTTTTTGGGGGGCTTTTTTGGGGGCGTCAAAGCAAGAAAGAAAGCAACTCAAAAACCTAGTTGTCAGGGAAGTAGAGCTTGTCCTCAAACTCTGGTGGTTCACCCAGAAGTAGGTCATCTAACACACTACTTCCATGACATGAGTCACCATCATCATCTTCCTGCTGTGCTACTTCAGGTATGGTGTAATCGGGTGGTATAAAGTTCTGAATCATTTTGATCTTGGTTAACCTCTCCACATTTTGGGGTGAGAGACTGGTCCTTCTCAATGTCAGAACGGCACCAGCAGCACTGAAAACACGCTCAGAAGAGACACTTGTGACAGGACAAGCAAGATAGTATATCGCCAGCCTGCTGAGCACTGTCCATTGGATCCTTTTCCCATACCAATACAGCAATGGGTTTTGATCAAAGAAGACCTCTGTTGGGTCATCCAGATAGGCCTGGACCATCTGCTCAATGCTCATGGGTGCTCCACTTTGCTCGGCCTCTTTTGCCTTTGCCTCAGCACTGGACTTAAGCCATTGCTGTAGAACCCATTCCTGTGCCGATTTTAGGGCTGATGCTCCTGTTGTTGTGGTTGAGGTTGTTAATGTTGTTGGTGGTTTTGGCTGCTGTGAGCCAACCGCACTGCCCTCAGGCTCTGAAGTTGAACTGGAAGCCGGCTGCCCTGCAGTACTTGTTGTTCCCTGGAGTAACGGGCCTCTAATTTCCGCCCGTTCTTTTTCAAGATGACTGGCTTCCACAGCTATCCAAGTTTTGTAGTTGGCAACATCCCCATCTGAAAAAGGAATGAAAGTGAGCAGTAATGGTTTGTACCGTGGATCCAGAATTGTTGCACAAATGTAATGGTTGGATGACACAATGCCTCTTTGGACCCTTGTATTTTCAGATAAGCGAAGGGTTAAGCTCGCCACCAACTCATATGCTTCTTTTTTTCCTCCACACCTGTGTACATTGCAGACACCCTCTTCAGCTGTTCCTGTAGCATGTGGAACAATGGGATAGCTTAGCCCATAGTACAGTCCTCCTTGCTGACTTCACATGTGAAGACCTCAAAAGGACGTAGTATCTCTGTCAGGCATTTAACTAGGCCCCATTGGTCCATCTCAATGATCATGCCTTTCACAGTAGCATCCCCTCTTTGCATGACATATTCATTGATTGGTCTGTACTGCTCAAACAGACGTTCAAGCATGTAATAGGTTGAGTTCCAACGTGTTGGCACCTCCTGGATGAGTGCTTTAACTGGCATTCTATTATCACGTTGAATGATCCTTAGCTGCTTCTAGGCTTTAAAAGACTGGCTGTAATGTGTGCAGATTCTTCTGCCATTGGTCAGTAAGTTGCTGACTCTGTCTTCTTTTTTCAGAAAGTCTTGAACAATGATGTTAATGCAGTGCGCCAAACACATGACCCTGAAAAAGCCACCATCGGCAATGGCCTTAACTATATTACTGCCATTGTCCGTGGCAACAAAACCAATGTTAAGCCCTCTTGGTCGCAGCCGTTCAAAGACCTTTGCTATCAAAGTCTTCCGAAATGTTTGCAGCAGTATGAGATTTCTCCATGGTGAACATGGCTACAGTTGCATGTTTCCGAGCGGCATTAAATATCTCAGCAGTGTCAACAACACCTGCTGCAGATATCTTTTCTCTGACCCCCACAAAAGAGATCCAGTGTGCAGTGATGCACATGTAATCAGTGGCTAGGCAACTGGTCCACATGTCTGTTGTCAGGTGGATAGTGTAAACAGCACTCTGCTGCAAAGCTTGTCCAAGCAATTCCAGCACGTTGTGATGTAGTGCTGGAACAGCAACTCTGGCGAAATAGGACCGGCTGGGATCCTTCCATTTCAGGCAGATGGCTACCACAAATTCAAGAAAACCCACCTCTTCCACAAAAGAAAAAGGGAGGAGGTCCAGCACTAACATTTTAGCCAGCTTCGCGTTGTACAAACGTGCCGTTTGGTGGTTGTGTTCGTACTGCCCTTCCGACCTAAAAATGCTGAGAATGGTAGCCTGGATTTTTTTCTTTTCTGGTGCCACTGATGCAGGTGACTTCTTGATGCCAGATGTTGTTAGGCTCAACAAACGTTTTTTCTTTGCGGTACTCTCTTGCCTGGGACCCCTTGGTGTCTCAGCCTGACTCTTGTGCCACTGCGATTTTGCTGATGAGGATGTGGGCGGTACCACTGCACTGCTGGGGACAGGGCTGCTTTGTGTACCAGAGAAAATGTCTCCCTCTTGTTCACCTTCCACCGTGATCGGATCTTCTACTTCTTCATCCCCACCAACAACAATGGGTGCAGTTTTTTGGTCGCTAAGGTGCGCCTCCCACTGGATCAAGTGGTGTTTTTTCAGATGGTTGTTTAGCCTCCGGTACCATAGTTTGTACCAAGCTTACCCCAACTAACACCTTGTCCACAAATGGAGTATATAGCAATGTTCACCTTCTTCCTGCTAACCGAAAAGAAGTCCCAAACTGGGGAGGTCAACTTTCTGGTGCTGCTGGTGCCACTTGCAATGCTGGATGAACTGATAGGTGGGCATGAAGTTTGACTCTCTGCAGTACCTACTTCTACTGAGGTGGTTGTGGTGGATGTAGGTCACTGTGGGCGAAATATGAAAGCTGGAGGTGGTGTTGGTGGTATCATCTGTGTTGGTGGTATCCGTGCCACGTCCCTCACAGAAATTTGGGATGGGGTAATGTCGGTCTCCACTGGGGCGGGACTAATGTCATCATCATCATCCTCCTCTTCTACATCTATCTCCATAACTCTAAGGCTTTCGGGAACCTTCCTTTTCCCTAGCCTTGTCTCGTGGGCGTGGCGTGTCTCCAACTCAGACTGAGGCGGGATCCAAGTGGTGTCTAGATCATCGGAAGGTGGGCTTGGAGAAGAAGTTGATGGAGGTGGTGTTGGTGGTATCATCTGTGTTGGTGGTATCCGTGCAACATCCCTCACAGCAATTTGGGATGGGGTAATGTCGGTCTCCACTGGGGCGGGACTAATGTCATCATCATCATCCTCCTCTTCTACATCTATCTCCATAACTCTAAGGCTTTCGGGAACCTTCCTTTTCCCTAGCCTTGTCTCGTGGGCGTGGCGTGTCTCCAACTCAGACTGAGGCGGGATCCAAGTGGTGTCTAGATCATCGGAAGGGGGGCTTGGAGAAGAAGTTGATGGACGAACCCTCCTTTTCCTTGCTGGGGATCTGGAAGACAATGGATCTTCTGAAATAGTGGCTTGCTCTTCTTCTTCCTCTGCTGGAAGCTCTATCTCCTGAACTGCCCCTACTTCGGGAGGAACAACTACTATTGGGGGTGGTTGCGGATGTTGTTGCCCACTTATCTGAGTTTCCTGTATTGATTCGATACTACTTTGCGATAACGATAAGTCAATTTCAACATCACTGCTCGTCGGCGTTGGACTCATGATTAGACTGGCTGCCTCTGCGACAGACATGGGCTTGGGCCTAGGTTGGTGGAGTGGGCCCACTGATTCGGGGGTTCTGCTCCCAGCTTGCTCCCCGGACACCGCTGCTACAGGCACAATTTTTGGTTTCCCAAAAAAGGTATTGCGCGACATACCGGTCTTGATAAGTGGCTGTGCCTTCTTCTCACTGGCAACTTTCTTGGTACTGGACCTGGTACCTTTCTTTGGGGCCATCTTGAAGATGTCAGCAGCACTCAGTGGCACAAGTTGAAGAGATGTCTTTGGTCACACGTCACATGACGTCGTGCGCAGCAGGACTTCTTTCTGGCAGTACAATGGGTGATGTCGTCTCCTCCTCTTTTGTGCACCTAAATGCAAAGAAGCAAGAAGAACATCAGTGAAACGTGGCATTCATTGTTGTCGTTCAATTACTACTAGTACAAACAAACAAATATAATATATAACTTAGTGTGTGGTCACACTTGTTAGTGTTATTCATAATATTACATTTATTACCTCAGTTACTAAAAAAACATAACAATACAGTGTAGCCATTTGTGAAACTTTGACAACAAGGGCTTTCATTGCTGTACTGTACACTCAGGAAGGATAAGAAAGAAGAAGAAGAACAAAAAAAATACAAATGTAACAGAACTGGTTTGGCATTGTGCATCACATGGGATGCAGCATTCAGGGAGCTGCAGCTGACAATGGATGGAAGCAATAAGCCAAGAGGAACAAATGAAAGACATGCAGGCCTCTGGCAAAAGCACACTAACTACCACCACAAAATGGCCACCAGCCACACGGTCACTCACAACAAGCAGGAGGCCTGGAAAACAATGAACTCAAGCAGGCCTATATTATGGACACAGACTTTACAAAATGGCCCCTGTCCACACGGGGAGGTTCAGCCAAGGCAAATGCTGGCCCACTATTACAAACACACTCACACACTGGCCAGACAAAGGAGGCATGCTAAACAACACAGCTTTAATGCAACAATGCCAAAATGAAAATCCAGAGGGCTAAAAAAGGTTTGCAATTTACACAACAACCACACATATCCAACAAAGGCATTTATTTAGCACACTTGAAAAAAAGTGAAATACCAAAAAAAAAAACATTTCGCGATTCAATCCAATGCCATCCATGCCCTAAATTATGTTTAAATTCAATAGACACCACAGAAACAGTTGCTTCATGCACCCATGAGTAGATCTGGGCCTATTGGTTGGAAAACCCATTGGCAGTCTAGGCCACATAGTGAATCAATTCAAATTAATAATATTGCAAATGTATTAGAAAATGTAGTGAACTGTGCTGCATTTTCTGCTGAATAAAAGAAGAAAAATTGCATGCAAAACAACAACAAGGCATGGCCACCACAAAGAAGGCTTGCAGACCTAATGCAGAAGCACTCTGGCTGCCTTCACAAAATGGCTGCCAGCCACATGGCCAGGCAGCCACAACAACAAGAAAGGGAAGATAGACAATGCAGGCCTATGGCAAAAGCACACTGGCTGCCTTCACAAAATGGCCGCCAGCCATATGGCCAGGCCACAACAAAAAGAAAGGGAAGACAGACAATGCAGGCCTATGGCAAAAGCACACTGGCTACCTTCACAAAATGGCGGACAGCCTCATGGACAGTCTACCACAACAAGAAGCAGTAAGCCAAGAGGAACAAAGGAAAGACATGCAGGCCTATGGCAAAAGCACACTAACTACCACCACAAAATGGCCACCAGCCACATGGTCACTCACAACAAGCAGGAGGCCTGGAAAACAATGAACTCAAGCAGGCCTGTATTATGGACACAGACATTACAAAATGGCCCCTGGCCACACGGGGAGGCTCAGCCAAGGCAAATGCTGGCCCACTATCACAAACACACTCACATACTGGCCAGACAAAGGAGGCATGCTAAACAACACAGCTTTAATGCAACAATGCCAAAATGAAAATCCACAGGGCTAAAAAAGGTTTTCAAATTACACAACAACCACACAATTCCAACAAAGGCATTTATTTAACACACATGAAAAAAAGTGAAATACCAAAAAAAACACATATTGCACTTCAATCCAATGCCATCCATGTCCTAAATGATGTTTCAAATTCAACAGACACCACAGAAACAGTTGTTTCATGTACCCATGAGTAGCTCTGGGCCTACTGGCTGAAAGGCCTATTGGTAGACTACTGGGCAAGTGAATTAAATAAATATTGCAAATTGATTTCAAAAGTTGGAGGAAATGTTGTGAACTGTGCAACATGTTTCCTTTATAAAAGCAGAAAAATTACTTACAAAGAAACAACTAGGCCCCTACTGAAACTACAGGCCACCCACCAAAATAAATGTTTTAAAAACGATGAAAAGTACAAAAAAATGTAGGTGCAATGCCCCAATCAAAGAAACAACACCAATTTTCCAACTTACTTGTGAAATCTCAAATTCAAAAGTCCTCAAATCCAATGATATATGATGCAACAGCCACAAAGAGTGATCCTTTCAGCTCCAAATCAAAATGAAAAGTGAACAGGAGATGGCCAAAGCACTGGGAGGAGCCTGCTAGACAGGAAACGGAAGTTGGAGATTCTGGGGCACTTCCTTCCTCTTCAAAAAAAAAGTAAAAAAAGAAAAGGACTACTTGCGTAGAAAAGTACAGCCAAATGTCAAACTGAGGAGTTTGTTTAATCCAGATAGTCATTTCGAGAAGATTTTGATGCTGCCCGGAAGATAACCTTCTCCAGATTGCAGATTCTGCCTGTTCGGGATTGCTTTCTTCACAAAACGTTCGCCGGAAGTCCTATGGCGCGCCCGAATGACGTGTTCACGATTGCACACTGTCGCGGGACCATGCGGACGGCTACCAAATATCGTGCCGCTCATGAACAGATGGGAAATCTCGTCGGCGATCGCAGGCACCCGGTAAGTTGCTCCCGTGCGCACGAAAATGCATTTTGGGCACGCAAACACAGAAAAAAACTCCTCTCCGTTAAGGAGTGCGGAGTTTTCCGGCAACTCTGCATTTTACGTGGTACGCTGAGTTGCCAAAATCCACAAACTCCGCGAGCGGAGCGGAGTTTTATGCCCAGGGTTACTAAAAAGGGTACCCACAAATTCAGAGATGCACATATAACCACTGCTTCTAAACTCCATATCTTGTTACCATTTTAGAAATGCATAGGTTTAGTTGATACCTATTTTACACTCTTTAAATGTTACCAAATGAATTGCTGTATATCCGGTACACAATGAAAAACCATTGCAAGGTGCAGCTCAGTTATTGGCTTTGCTTACCTCGGGTTCTTGGTGAACCTACAAGCCCTATATATACCTGCAACCAGAAGGGTCCTGCAGATGTAACAGTATATTGCTTTTAAAGATCTATCATAGTTGAAAGAAGTTACAGGTGAAAATGTGGGCATAAATGGCTGCTTTTTTCTACTCAATTTCAATATTATGTTATTTCAACTGTTACTTTCTATAGGAGAACCTTGAGGGATCTACATAAATGACCCCTTGCTGAATTCAGAATTCTGCCTTTTTTTCATAAGGGTATAGCTTTCCGGGATACACTATTGGTTTTACATCCATTTCTACCACTAACTGGAAGGAGGTTGAAGGCACAAAAAATATGAAATATTTACTAGGTCTCAGTAAAATGCCAAAACTGTATAGAACATTTTATTTTTTTGACAAAAGACTGCCTGTCCCTGAAAGCTGGGAAGATGGTGATTTTAGCATCACAAACCCTTCATTGATACCATTTGCAAGGTAAAAACAGACGCTTTCTTCTACAGCACTTTTTTCTCATTTTTCACATAAACCCCAAATTTCGCTGTATTTTGCCTAATTTCTCGGTACCCTCCAGTGAAATCCACAAACCCTGGGTGCCTCTAGAATCCTCAGGATGCTGGAAGAAAAGGGTGCAAATTTGGCATGGATACCTTATGTAGACAAAATGTTATGGGGGCCTAAGCACAACCTACCCCAAATAGCCAAAAAGGGTGTGGCATGGGGGAACAAGGCCTGAAAACGAAAGGGTTAAGGGGGTGATTTATTTCTACATTTCTCCATTCTTTGAGACAACATCATATGGGAGAAACATTTCAAGAATAAATAGAAGCATTGCTTGAATCTGGCAAACATCTCGAACAATGAGGCTAGAGCCACAAGCTCGGTAAGCCCCCAAGCAAAACCACGTTTGCCCGAACAATGACTTTGCCTTAACCACATATGTGTGTGGTTATGGCAAAGTGGCTCTACTGTTTGGGATGGGTGGGGAGAGAGGAGCATCGGAAAGCGGACACTGACAGGTAAGTGGGGTTACAGGATAGTTTTCAGGGGTGGAGATGTTTGGGTAGTTTTAGGGGTGGGGGTTCGGGGTAGTTAAAGGGCTGGGGGTTTGGGGAAGTTTTCAGGGGTGGAAGGGGGTTTGGGGTAGTTTTCAGGGGTGGTGGGGGTTTGGGCTAGTTTTAAGGGATGGTGGGGGTTCGGGTAGTTTTCAGGGGTGGTAGGGTTTCAGGGTAGTTTTGGGGGTTCGGGGTAGTTTTTAGGGGTGGAGGTGTTCGTTGTAGTTTTTAGGGGCGGGGGTTTGGGGTAGTTTTTAGGGGAGGTGTGGGTTTCGGGTAGTTTTCAGGGGTGGGGGTTCAGGGTAGTTTTTAGGAGGTCGGGGTTTGGGATAGGTTTTAGGTGTGGGGGTTCGGCCTAGTTTTTGGGTTGGAGGGGGGTTCGTGGAAGTTTTCAGGGGGGTTTGGGGTATTTTTTAAAGTGGTTATTTTTAGGGCTCAGGGAGGGAGATGGGGTAGTTTTTAGGGATTAGGGGAGGGCGGGTTGTATTTAGGGCTCAGGGAGAAGGGGAGGGATGTGGTAACCTTAGCCACGCATACCCCTTTACCATGCATGTCTTTACCACGAAAACTTGTGGTAAAGGCATGCGTGGTAAAGCAATGCGTGGTTAAGACGCAGTCGTTATACAGACAGCGTTGTTTAGGTATGCAGGGTAAAGGAACTCGTTGTTACATCATACAGCCCTTGAATCCTCGCAAAATAAACCGAAATGGTTTGGTAGGTTCTGTTCAGTGGGCAAATAATTCACAAACTGAACAATGCACCAAACATCCTGTTAAAATAAATCACCAGTAGAAAAAGCAAATCAACATAGGTGTTCTGATAGAACAAGATAAAGTAGAGAGAAATGCCGCAATTGAGAATGATGTTTTTCATTATTGAAGAATAAGCCAAGCGGCATATCACATTACTTCTCCTCATCTTCACAACAGTCATCCAATACAGCTTCTATCAGGCTTATTACAAATTATCCCCCAAGTAAAGCAAAGACCTTTTAAAATCAAGTACCCTATACAAAAGAAATATATATATTTCAAGTGACATGAGAACATTAAGGAAAAAGTCGGAGGATAAACATGGTGAGACTTTATTAATGATCATAGATCGAAGCCTAAACAGACTACATCCTACAACAACTTTTGCATGTTTAAAACATGAATGTGGGGAAACCAGGAAGGATAAAATTGCTTTTGGTAAAAGATAAAGTAAGCATGTTCAGGATGTCAGGACAAAGAAAAAGATAAAGAGGTGAGTCATCAAATAAAAGAATGGTCAAAAGCATAAGTTGTATTTTGGAAACGTTTACCATTTTGACCTTAAAGAACAAATGAAACCCAATAATTCTCATAAGAAAGAATTTGCCAAAAAACTCAGAAAGGTCAAACAAATCTGTGTAACACCTACTTGGTGTCTGTTCCACCATATACATAAAAACACTTATTAGTGCACCATAGGTCCCACAAATGCGAGGTGAGCCTGTAGTCACACTTTCATCAAGGTCCCATCTGGCCCATTCACCTACATTTGTGTCATCCATGCCTGCATTCACCAAGTAGGTATAAGAATTACATTTGGCACGCAGAGAGCTAGATTGTAATGCACTTTGCATTTATGTATTAACAAGTAAGGAGTGGTCTCAGGGATTGATATTTACAGTCCTGACAAAAGCCAAAGGGAAGAGTGGCAGAAACATATGGACCAGGCATAAGAAGGAAGTTAGGGACATTAAACCCCATTCAAACTTCACATTTTCTTTCCCATATTTTAATCATATCAACTGGGGGAGTTATTAAAATAAGAGTTGCCACATGCCAGGTATTTTTAATCCAAAAAGAGCCCCTCCATCTCCTATCATCTGTTACTATTAGTCTGATACTATTCATTGCACCTGTGTAACTCACAGACAGCAGCACGCCTCGTTCCGGGAAGGGACTCACTCATGAAGCATGCCACCAAGGGGTAACCCTGGTTGGTGAGGGTCTGCTACACAATGCTTTTGCTTTTCCGAAAAAGGAGACCAGCTCATACGGTAGAGTCGGGCTCTCAAAATTTGTGTTCAACAATCTGGGTTAAGTCAATTTAACTCCTTCGGTGCTCATGACGGAATGGTTCCATCATGAGCACCAGTGCTCCTGTGCTCATGATGGAACCATTCCATCATGTGCACAGGCACACAAAATCCCTCTGCTGCAAACAGCAGAGAGATTTCCTTTTTTTATTTTTGCCTCTTGAGGTGGGGAAGAGCTTTCCCAACATCTGAGGCTTTTTTTCAATGTAATGACGATTGCGCACATGGCACGCTGACGTCATTACATTGAAAATGAAACTGAAATTTAGTTTCAGTTTCATTGTTTCGGTGCTCATGGGGCTATCTGAGCCCCCGAGCACCAAATTGCATGGGAGGGGTATCATTGGAAAGGGAGGAATCTCCCCTTTCCAATGGTATCCTTCCCTAGTAGATCCCTGCTTGGGGATCACCCCAGGAGGGCGATCCCCAAGCAGGGATACTCCCACTAGGCACCAGGGAGGTAGGAGCGGCCCCTTGGGCAAGGGCTTTTGCTCCCCCCATAAAAAAGTGGCATTGTCAGTCTTTCTGCCCCCCCGGGTGGCAACTGGGGGTAGTGGCCCCCAATCTGATCCCCCGGGGGGGCAGAAAGCACCCTAGATGACAGCGATTCTTTTTTTTAGGTCAGGGGTGGGGGCTGCCCAAAATGGGCATGCCAATGCTCCCACCCTTTCCCCCTCAAAAAGGCAAAAGTCTTTCTGCTACCCTGGAGGCAGATGAGGGCAATAGCCCCTGATCTGCCCCCTGGGGGGGTCATAAAGCCCACTAGACACCAGGGATTCATTTTTTTTAAATGCATTCCTAGGGGTGGGGTCTGCCCAGAATGGGCCTGCCAATGCCTCACCACACAAAAAATTGCCACAGTCTTTCTGCCCCTCGAGAGGCAGATGGGGGAAATAGCCCCTTATCTGTCCCCCCGGGGGGCAGAAAGCCCACTAGGCACCAGGGATTTTGTTCAGGGGTCGGGGCTGCCCAGAATGGGCATGTTAATGCCCCGCCCCCCAAAAAACTAATTGCAACAGACTTTCTGCCCCCCAGGAGGCAGATGGGGGCAATAGCCCCTTATCTCCCCCCCCAGTGGAGGGGCAGAAAGCCCACTAGCCACGAGGAATTATTTTTTTCAAAGTTCAGGGGTGGGGCTGCCCTAAATGGGCATGCCAATACCCCCAACCCCCAAAAAAAACTTCACAGTCTTTCTGCCCCTCCCAGGAAGCAGATGGGGACAGTAGCTCCTGATCTGACCCCCAGGGGGTCAGAAGGCCCACTAGGCACCAGGGATTATTATTTTTTCAATACGTAGGGGTGGGGGCTGCCCAGAATGGGCATGCCAATGCCCCCATCCTAAAAAAATTGGCACAGTCTATCTGCCCCCCCGGTAGGCAGATGCGGGCAATAGCCCCTTATCTGCCCCCCTCGGGGGGCAGAAAGCCCACTAGGCACCAGGGATTATTTTTCAAAGGTCAGGGGTCGGGGCTGCCCACAATGGGCATGCCAATAGCCCCACCCCCCAAAAAAAGTCACAGACTTTCTGCACCCCCAGGAGGCCGTCATCTAGGGAAACCTACCAAACCCAGACATTTCTGAAAACTAGACACCTGGGGGAGTCCAGGGATGTGTGGCTTGAGTGGATCCCCCAACGTTTTCCTACCCAGAATCCCCTGCAAACCTCACATTTTCCTTACAATTCTGTGTGGGATCACCACACCAGCAAAAATGTCCAACCACCCAGCGTTCCCCTTGGTCTCCCGATAAAAATGATACCTCACTTGTGTGGGTGTCCAATGCAGAATCGCCAAAAACCATGGGGCATATTAGCAATGCCTGGCGATAATTATCGCAAAGCGCAATTAGCGCTTGGATAATTATCGCCAGGCATCGCCGGTTTCTATCGCGGAGTAGAGTGCAATCAGCAATGCTAATCTCCAAAGCGATAGAAACCTTGGAGAACAGTGTGAATATCGCCTGAAAACAGGCGATATTCACACTGTTCCCCAGTTCTGCTTGCTGATAGTGCGAGGGGACTTAGCCATGTAATCCACCTCTCATTGGATTACATGGCTAAGTCAGGGTGGGACCAGGTGTTAGCAAACCAGCGCTAAACGTGTTTAGCGCTGGTTCGCTAATCACCGCCCCTGCCTCGCTGATAGGCGTTAGCGACCTCAGCGACTGTTTCCAGTCACTGTTAGGTGGGGAACGCCTACTTTGCATGCCATTAGCGATAAATATCGCTGGCATGCAAAGCGGCACCCAACCCGGTCGCTATCGCCTACAAGCTGTCGCTAACAGCAGTTAGCGACAGCTTGTTGATAAGGCGATAATATTATCGCCGCTTTAGCGGGAAAAAGTCCCGCTAAAGTGGCGATAATCGCCTTGCTAATATGCTCCCATATTTTTAAAAAACTATCCGCTCAGAGTTTTCTGTGCTATACCCTCAATTCCTATGTTTTTGGCACTTGTCCCACCCACACAAGTGAGGTA
The DNA here is from genome assembly GCA_963921515.1 of Calotriton arnoldi. NCBI lineage: Eukaryota > Metazoa > Chordata > Amphibia > Caudata > Salamandridae > Calotriton > Calotriton arnoldi. Next base: position 2,332,624 of record CAWUFW010002149.1, read on the forward strand.
TCATTCTACTCAGGAGACTGAGGGGATCGCTGAGTGGTAGGACATTTGTGCCAGTATGGTGATTGCAGCAAGACATATGAGATAAATCAGGGTCTTTATGCCAAATGTGAGGTTTGCAGTGGATTCTGGGTAGTAAAACATTGGGGGATCCACACAAGCCATACCTCTCTGAACACCCCCGGGTGTCTAGTTTTCAGAAATGTCTTGATTTTGTAGGTTTTCCTAGCTGGCTGTTGAGCCTGGGACCAAAAACGCTGGTGGCCTCCTTGCAAAACAAGGTAGTTTTGTAAGAGATCATTTTGATGTCTCCACAATATGTTTTGGGCCCTTCTCTGCCGCTGGTACTTGGCCCACCCACACAAGTGTGGTACCATTTTTATTAGGAGACCTAGGGGAACGCTGGGTGGTAGGAAATTTGTGTCAGCCCAGTGATCCCACAACTTTCCCACACAGAAAAGTGAAAAAAATATGTTTTTAGAGCTAAATTTGAGGTTTGCAGGGAATTCTGGGTAGGAAAACATTGAGGGATCAATGCAAACCATACCTCCTTGGACTCCCCCAGCTGTCTAGTTTTCAGAAATGTCTGGGTTAGGTAGGTTTCCCTAGATGGCTGCCGAGCCCGGGACCAAAAACGCTGGTGACCCTCTTGCAAAACCAGGTCGTTTTGTGATAGGTAATTTTGATGTCTCCACAATACATTTTGGGCCCTTCCCTGCCGTGGGTACTTGGCCCACCCACACAAGTGAGGTACCATTTTTAATGGGAGACCTGGGTGAACGCTGGGTGGTAGGAAATTTGTGTCAGCCCAGTGATCCCACAACTTTTCCATACAGAAAATTGAGAAAAAACTGTTTTTTAGCAAAATTTGAGGTTTGCAGGGGATTCTGGGTAGGAAAACATTGGGGGATCCCCCTTGAAGTCTAGTTAAAAAAAAAAATACATATTTGCTAGGTTTCACTAGGTGCCGGCAGAGATAGGTTTCGAAATCCACAGCTAGGCACATTGCAAAAAAAGGGTCAGTTTTCAATGGAAAAATGTGATGGGTCCACGTTGTGTTTTCTGCTGTTTTCTGTCACAGGCACTAGGCCTACCCACACAAGTGAGCTACCATTTTTATTGGGAGACTTTGGGAAATGCTGGGTGGGTGGAATAGCTGTCCAGGATCCATTATTGCTTTCACTCCCATTTCTACCACTACCTGGAAGGAGGTTGAAAGCACAAAAAATAGCAAAAATAGGCTGTGTCCTAGTAAAATGCCAAAACTGTGTAAAAAAATGTTGGTTTTCTGACAAAAGTCTGCCTGTCCCTGAATCCTAAGAAGATGGTGATTTCAGCACTACAAACCCTTTGTTGATGCCATTTGCAGGGAAAAAACCAAACGCTTTCTTGCTGCTCACTTGTTTCCCATTTAAAAAAAAAAAAAAAAGACATTTAGCTGTATTTTGGCTAGTTTCTGGGTCCCCTTCATGGGAATCGTCAAAGCCTGGGTACCTTTAGATTCCTTAATATGTTGGAAGAAAAGGACCCAAATTTGGCCTGGATATCTTATGTGGACAAAAAGTTACAGGGGCCTAAGTGCGAACTAACCCAAACAGCCAAAAAAAGGCTTAGTACAGGGGGGAAAGGCCTAGCAGGAAAGGGGTTAAACAGGTTGTATGTCGGAACCACGAATTCCCTAACCATGCCTGCCTTAACAATGCAGTCTTAATAACAACCGCGTCTTAACCATGCATACCTTTACCACGCATGCCTTTACAACTAATTTAGTTGTAATGCCATAATTGGTAAAATCATATGCATGGTTAAGATTATGCCATAACACCCGCCCTGAGTTCTAAAACCCAGTCACCTGCCCCGAGTTCTACCCCCACCCTGCACTAAAAATAGCCCAATACCCTGCCCTAACTCCCAAAAACGGACCCCAGCCCTAAAAACAAATCCCACAAGTCCCCCTGTGCCCTAAGCCCTAAAACCCCACCCTGAGCCCTAAACCTCCCCCAGCCCTGAGCCTAAATCTTTGACCCCATATTTTCAAAAACATCCCAGCCCCCTACCCTGAGCCCTAAACTACCACTGACCCACCCACTAGCCCAGAAAACAAACCCCCTGCCCTTAACCCTAAAACCTTGACCCCATATTTAAAAAACATCCCAGCCCCCTGACCTGAGCCCTAAACTACCCCCGACCCACCCCCAGCCCTGAAAACTACCCCCGACCCACAAAACTACCCCTGACACCCCCAACCCTCCAACATAAAAACAAAGCCCAGAAAACGACTACTAACCCACCCCAGCCCAAAAACTACCCCGACGCATCCCTAGACCACAAAACTACCCCGACCCACTCCCAGCCCACCAAACTAACCCCTGCCCTAAACCCTAAAACCTTGACCCCATATTTAAAAAACATCCCAGCCCCCCGTCCTGAGCCCTAAACTACCCCGACCCACCCCCTGCCCACAAAACTACCCCCAACACCCCCAGCCCTTCACCCTAAAAACAAAGCCCAGAAAACTACCCCGACCCACACCCAGCCCACAAAAACGCCCACGACCCACCCCAGCCCACAAAACTACCCACGACCCCCCAGCCCCTCATTCTAAAAACAAAGGTACTCACCAGCTCACTTCCGACCCACGCATATGCGTGGTAAAGGTATATGCGTGGTTTAGATGTCCATGGTTACACCTGCTGTGTTCAGCCACACGTAGTACAGACTGTGTGGTTTAGGCTGTTTCCCGGATAAACATGTTTAAAGGGGGATCACAAGCACTTTACTCCTGTTTCGCAGGGATAACAGTGCTCGGAGCACTAAGTCCAGCAAAAATAGGGTCCAGAAAAAGATGAAAAATCTGGGGTGACAATGCAGAACAGGCAGATTTCCTACACAAATTTTATTTGTAACAAATGCCAAAGTCCTTGGAAATCTTTGTCTTTGGTTCACACAATGTTCTCTGCTCAAAGAAGAAGCTTGAAGCACTGTTTGTATCAGTTCACATTGGGATGTGGGAGAAATATATTCTCATGATGATGACTGTAGTGTTGTCTGATCATCTGCAGTAAGACCCTTGTGGTCCTTGCCGGTGATGATGCAAGATTTAAAAAATCATAATACATGACACTTTTACTGTTGAAGATACGAAAAGCTGAATGTACATTTTGCACACATTAGACACAGTGACACAAGAAACTAAGACAATTGTAGTAGAAGCACCGTAAAAGCATGCTTTAAAATGTGAGATGAACAAAACATACAGACAAAGTAATACTAATACATATAAACAAGTTGTATTAATGAATTTTTTATGAACATGTCATTTATTCACATTTACTGATGAAATTGTGGTGTTAATAAAGTGGCCTAGTGTTTCTAATGCTTTCTGTTAAGAATGCACAATTTGGAAAAGTCAGTGAAACCAGATACGATCTTGAAATGTCAGGTAATAATACTAAAGATTCTAGTTTATGAAAAGTAAAAAACACATTTTGTGATGTGAACTTTAGCTATTTTCATGTATTAATGTTTGGTGAAAGTTCTATATATATTCTCCATTTGAATTGATTTAATTACATTATATTTGATGTTGGTTTAGAGTGTATTCAATTTAAAATGTGTCACACTAACTTAAAGGCTTTTTCAAAAATGCTTTTTGTCAAAGCTGATCTTTCCCCTGACCTAATACAATGGACCATTTATGACTAGTGAAATCTTGTTTTATTTGCACTGTACATGTATAATTCTCAACAGCCTTGAATGTTTCTTCAACGTTCGCAGTGAATTATTCCCGTGGGAACAGGATTTCAGCTGTTGCTATAGATGGTTACTTTGTATATCTTTTCACCGATGTTAGGCCTATGTGGTCTTCCAAATCTCTCATTTCTCGTGACTAGCATGGGAAAGTATCTCACCATTGTGAGTGTCCTAGGTCACATTATGTGAATATGAACATATGATAACCTTTCATTGGTGGTGTGATGCTACATCACCGGGGCGATTTTAGAAACTTTAAAAAAGAAGACACCCCAAAGGAGGGGCAACATTTATTTTTCCTTCTTGACGGATGCCATACTTTTCTTTTCCCCTTGCGAGAGGGCGCTATGCTGATCGATTTTTGAGAACTATCTTTTTATTTGTGCTGCTTTGCTGAGGCTATAGTCGGTAGCTGATGGAGTGAAATCTTCTTTGCCGAACCATTCGAAATTTCACTCTCTTTTATTTTTCCTTGTTCTATGCTAATGGACTTACCCTTAAATGGACTTTAAATTTGAACCCTTTCCCCCTCTTCGTAGGATTTGAGCTGTTAGACAACAACTATCCTTCTGCCTTTATGGTGGTGGGACTCTGTAACTCTGTAAACTGATTTTATAATCTGTTAAAGCCTGCTTAAATGTTTGGTGCTTTTATACAAGCTGTGATATTCTTAACTGATATTCTTAACTGAAATTCTCAAGAGATTGCTTCTGGCAATGAACTTTGAGTCTTTAACACAATAACCATATTAATTTAATGCTTGTCTGAGTCTATTATTGAGTCCTGTTGGTTCTTCCATTCAAATAGTGCTGTTTACTAATGACTTAAATGTGTTGTAGAGAGAAACAGTGAGCTCTGACAGAACATCAGGTGTTGTTTTGTGTTGCTGTTGCAGAGCTTTTGATTGGCTAATTCTAACTCAACTTAACTTCTTCAGGAGGTTGGGTCTTCCCGTCGCTATTCTTTATTTCTACTGTATTGTTTTAAGAGTGGTATACCTAAATCTGGTCTCAAATTTGTGAGTTAGCTGTTAATTAATGGTCTTAACTGGACAGCTAATCAGGTGTTTGGCCACCCTAATTTCCAACACTCCTATCAGGAGAGAAAGATTCATCAGAGGATCATTGCCTCTGAGGTAAATGAGGCACAATTGAGGCAAGTAGAGACTGAACAAAGTCAATCATCATCAAATTCATCTTCCAAAGGCTCTTCAACTTCATCATAAAGTGACAGGGAGAAGATGGATGGGCAATGGTGATGTCGACTGCAGAACGACGTGCACATGTAGGATTGGCTGCTGGCAAAGAAGAACACAAGTCAAAGAGAGATTACCACATGAAGCAACCAAATTCATTTTTCCAGTGCCCAAAGATCATGCTTAAGGTGAATGCCTGCCCTATAATTTTTATTATAGACAGTGGTGCATCGATCAATATCATGCCGGCAGAAAAATACAATGAACTGTCTCTGATACCATATCCAACCCCATCGACAAAGGTGTACCCATGGACTGCTTCCATGCCATTGCAAAGTCAAGACCATGAGGCATAAGAAAACAACATTGAAAGCACCAATTCATGTCCTCCAAGGTACAAGGTTGAGTGCGGTTCACTGACAGAACATAGACACCTAAAATATCCCCATACCACAATATCAAGTTATAAATATCGATATCAAAAATATCGGCATCCTATATTTATAATGGTAAGTAAAACAATATCAAGAAAAAAATATCGATGTCATAAATATAGTTGTACAAAATATTGTTTTATATATATATATATATATATATATATGTATATATATATATATATATATATATATATATATATATGTGTATATATATATATTCACTGAAAAAACCATAGGTTTTAGGGACAATTATAGTTAGTTGGACATTTCACTCGTACAAAACCCGTGAAATTCCCCCGTTATAGTTAGTTCAGCTAACTATAACTCGCGCCCCCGCAATGCACTGCTGATGACGTCACATATTACATCACTCATGACATGGTCAGTGACATCACTCATGACATCACTGATGACATCTCAAATGACATCACTGATGACATCATGCAGTGACTGTGTGTTTCTCTAAAGTTTAAATATTTTTAATATATATCGGAAAAGACGTATTGAAGAATGAGTGGGTGTATAAGTGTCTGTATGGATGATTTAGTAGGTGCGTGACTGACTCTATAAGTGAGTGATTTAACGTATCTTACTGAATGCATGGGTTAGTGACTAAACTGGGTGAATGTCTGTATCCGTATGTCTGTTGCTGTGTAAGTGACTGCATGTGTTTGTGAATAGCTACATGAGTGTGTATATGAGTTATTGAATGGTTGTCTGAGTATCTGTATGGGTGCCTGAGTGTTTGTGTGGGAGGGGTGTGTGCGACTCTGTGTATAGATGTGTGAATGGGTGATTCACTGGGTGGATGGTTTCAAGAGTGCATCTGTGATAGACTGTATGGGTGGGTAAGTGTGTGTAAGAGTGTGTTAGTGAGTGAATGTATGTCCCAGTGGTACATGTGTGAGTAACTACATATGTGAAAGGCAGTATATATGTGTGTTGGAGTATATAAATAGCTATAAGCGAGAGTGAGTGATTGTGATAGTGGATGTATGGATGAGTGTGTGCTTGTATCAGTGATTGTATAAGAGCGTAACAATGTGCTAGTATTTGTATGATTAAGTGATCTGGTGTGTGTATAACTGTATAGGTGAGTAAATGGCAGTGTGTTTAATTATTTGCATGACTGGCTAGGTGTGTGAGTTCCTCTATGGATGAGTGGCGGTGTTTGAGTGTCTATATAGGAGTATGAGTGCATATGATAGTCCTGTACTGAGTGACCGTAAGTATGAGTGACTGTATGGGTGAGTGAGTGGATGTGTGTGTAGACCTAAGAATCAGTGAGTGGGTATGTAGTTATTGGTGTTGGAGTGTCTATGGTTTTGCGAATGGCAGTCTGTAATTTAGAGTGGGTGTATCAAAGGTTATAGTAGGGTGTGAGGAGGTGCATCAGATTATCACGTGGAGGATGTCATCAGTGATGTCATCAGTGATGTCATTTGAGATGTCATCAGTGATGTCATCAGTGATGTCACTGACCATGTCATGAGTGATGTAATATGTGACGTCATCAGCAGTGCATTGCGGGGGCGCGAGTTATAGTTAGCTGAACTAACTATAACGGGGGAATTTCACGGGTTTTGTACGAGTGAAATGTCCAACTAACTATAACTGTCCCTAAAACCTAAGGTTTTTTCAGTGAATTTCAAAGGTTTTTTAAATGCTAATTTCTAACTATAACGTGCCTGAAACCTATGGTTTTTTCAGTGAATTTCAAAGGTTTTTTAAATGCTAATTTCTAACTATAACGCCCTAAAACCTATGGTTTTTTTCAGTGAATTTCAAAGGTTTTGTAAATGACAATTTTTAAATGTATTAATTGTTATATTTATTTTTTTGATACTGATTTACTACATTTTTTAAAACTATTTATTTTTAGATAATTTATTTATTAAATTACATTGTAATTACATTATACATTACATTACAAAATATACTTTCTCAGAATGAATTACTTTAGTTTAAATAGTTTGCAAATAGGCAATAGAGTTTTAAGTACAGTAGTTACAGTTGTTGCAATGGGCAACACAATTTCAAACACAATGCAACATTGACCTCAATGTGAATTTCTAGTTAAATGCAATTAGTTACTTTATGGATTACTTTTCTAACCACAGGACTGGATCCTAGATTCAGTCCTGGGACATCTCCTGTAAACAGTTGAGTAAAAGCGTTTTGGTTACAGTAGTGATTTTTAAGGAATATTATTGTATTTTAAAAGTTGACACTTAGAAACTTTTTCACATAGAATCACCAATGTTATCCTATGGGAGGAAATTCACTTAGCAGGTAAGTAGTGTTATTGTTACTTTTTCTTACTCAGTGTTGGATCCTGGATCCAGCATTGGTGCATCTCCTGTAAACAGTTGAAAGAATGCGTTTAAGTCATACAGGCGATTTTTAAGGAATATTTGTAGTTTGTGAAAATCGACACTGAAACTTTTCTGCTGAAAACCAGACAATGGATTCCTATGGAAGGAAATATAAGTTACTGGTAAGTACGGTTAGAATTACTTTTCAGGGTCAGTGCTGGGTTAAAAGATGCAGCACTGGGTTCTCTCCTGATAACAGGTGAGTAAATCGGAATTCGTAGTTCGGTTGATTTTAGAGGAATATTATAAAGTTCCAAAACTCCACACTTAGAAGAATTTCCAAGTGAAACCAGTCAATGTTAGCCTATGGAAGGAAATTCAAGTTACTGGTAAGTACGGTTAGAATTACTTTTCAGGACCAGTACTGGGCTGAAAGATGCAGCACTGAGGTCTCTCCTGATAACAGGTGAGTAAATCGGAATTCGTATTTCGGCTGATTTTAGAGGAATATTTGCACAATGGTGAAGGGAGGGGGCGGGGCCTGAGGTGACATCTGTGCAAACGCACCCCGTGGCGCGTTTTAAGTTGGGGGATTAAGTCCCCTTGAATCATGAGGGTCCCTGGGGGCCAACTAGCCCACCAGGAACCTCCAGTATGCGCCAGGGGCTGCGTTGCAGAGACGTGTACAGAGGCCACACCCCTTTTTACACCTCTCTGCAACGCAGCTCTGTGGCACTTTCTGGACGTACCTGTTGCGCTAGTTGGCCCCCAGGGACCCTCAGGATTGAAGGAGATTTAATTCCCCATCTTAAAACACGCCACGGGGCCTGTTTGCACACATGTCACCTGAAGCCCCGCCCCCCTTCACCACTGTGCAAACGCGCCCTGTGGCGCGTTTTAAGTTGGGGGATTAAGTCCCCTTGAATCCTGAGGGTCCCTGGAGTCCAACTAGCCCACCATGTACTTCCAAAAAGCGCCACAGAGCTGCGTTGCAGAGAGGTGTAAAAGGGGCGTGGCCTCTGTACACCTCTCTGCAACACAGCCCCTGGCGCATACTGGAGGTTCCTGGTGGGCTAGTTTGCCCCAGGGACCCCCAGTATTCAAGGGGAATTACTTCCCCTTCTCAAAACGCGCCAGGGGGCACGTTTGCAGACTGCTGCAGGGAGAGGGCGGGGCCTCCGGCACGATGCCGGTCTTTTTTTTTTTTTTTATTGGGAGGGGGGCTGCATGGCCCCCCTCCCCTCAGCCACTTTTTGCCCCAGGGACCCCATCCCCCGGGGCCTGAGGATTTTTTTTTTTTTTATTAAAATTTAAAAAAACGGGAAGGGGGCCGCGTGGCCCCCCTTCCCTGGGCCTGTATTGGCCCCGGGGACCCCATCCCCCGGGGCATGCCCTCTTTTTTTAATTTTTTAATATTTGGAGGGGGGCTGCGTGGCCCCCCTCCTCAGGCCATTTAAGGCCCCGGGGACCCCATCCCCCGGGGCCGGCCTTTCCTTTTTTTTTTTTGAATTTTTTTTTCTTTTGTTTTTGGGGAGGGGGGCCGCGTGGCCCCCCTCCCGGGCCACTACTTGCCCCGGGGACCCCATCCCCCGGGGCTGGCCCTCTCCGTTGGGGACTGTGGGGGGGGGTCCCCAATCCCCCCACAGTCCCGCCTGCTCCCCGCGTCCCTTGGGAGCCGGCATTGCTTTTCCACATGGGGAGCTGCTAACATGCAGCTCCCCATGTGGAAAGCAATGTGCTTTGGATATTGGAAGAGAGAGCAGGTTTCCTGCTCTCTCTTCCAATATCCAAAGCAGTTGCAATGACAGGACGGGAGCCGCGAGGCTCCCGTCCTGTCATTGCAAACTACAGTGTCCCGGGGTAGGCACCCCGGGACACTGCAGGAGCCGGCCCTGGGGGGTGGCGGTCCCCAGGGCCATCAAGGGCTCCAGGAGGGGGGCCGCACGGCCCCCCTCCCTTGAATTGCTCAGCCCCGGGGAGGTGGTGGTCCCCGGGGCGTGTGGGGGGGCTGGAGCCCCCCCACATGTTATTTCAAATTTAAAAAAGAAGCCCCGGGGGGTGGCGGTCCCCGGGGCTGCGGGAGGGCAGGAGAGCCCTCCCGCAGCATTTCTTTTGATTAAGCCCCAGGGGGTGGCGGTCCCCGGGGCTTGGGGGGCCTTAGAGGCCCCCATATAAACAATAAACCCACCCCCCCGCATGCCCCCAGGACTTGGGCCACCTGGGGGCAAATTTGCATCGAAGCGCGGGAGACCGCGCTTCGATTTTTTTTTTTTCGGCAGGATCCGCGCACCCTGAGCGCATCCTGCCGATTTAAAAAAAGAAAAATGCTTTTTCTGCCCAGGGGGTCCTTGTGGGACCCCTGAGCAGACCTAGGGGTCAGGGTGTTTCTACCCTGCCCCCTTTGTGCGTTTTGCGCACTTGTTTCTTTTTTTCTCAGCGGGATTCGCGCACCCTAAGCGCATCCCGCCGATTTTAAAAAAAAAATGCTTTTTTCTGCCTAGGGGTCCTTGTGGGACCCCTGAGCAGACCTAGGGGTCAGGGTGTTTCTACCCTGCCCCCTTTGTGCGCTTTGCGCACTTGTTTCTGTCCCTCGGTTCTACCGAGGGACAAAATGGCTGCCAACATTTCCTGAATCGGAATGTTGACAGCCAGCTGACAGCCAATTAGCATGCAGCTCGTGATCGGGACGGTGCGCGCAGGGTGCGCTCAGGGTGCGCGGATCCTCCGTGCCCATAGATATATATGTACTTTTACTTTTGATTTTCTCAGCAACTACTGAACGGATTTACACCATTTAACAAAAGGGTTCTTTCTGAACCAAGAACTACCTCTTTGCCAAATTTGGTGTAATTCCGTTCAGAAGTTCGGGCTGTAGCCGTGTCTAAAGTTTCCTATGGAAAAATGAATGGGGAAAACGCGTTTTGGGACCCCCCTTTTTTCTCAGCCCCCGCTTGATGAATCCCCCCGAGACTTTCAGGGTAGGAGCGGACCGGAGCGCCCCACAAAGTTTGAAAATTTCGCAAAGATACGTCAACTGGCAAGAGAGTTATTTCAAATAGAATGTCGCGGATTTCCTATGGAAAATAGGTCCTAACTATAACTATCTACTGGCGACCGCCAGTAGATAATATATATATATATATATTGGAAAACATTGTGCCCATGCACAAGAGCGCACTCGAGACCAGCGCTGATGCTGGCACATCTTTATTCAGGTAGAACCGCTGTCATCAAGAGGGTAAGTACAGCATTAGCAGTGTTTAAAATACGACGTGTTCCGGAAAGGCTCCCTTCTTCCTGGTATAACACCGCAGCTTGCAGTCCAACACACCTGCATACATTTGACCTAACACGCCCACCAATGGGCCAATCAACTGTAAGGTCAGTCCCAACTGAATTCTGGGACTTGCAGTGTGTCACAATGTCTATGGCCACAATCTCTCTACTGCGAATCTTGATGCATTCAACCCTGGATGGGCCCCTCTGCATGTAGCGGCTCAAAATCAACCCCCACGCTGCTCCAAAAGACTCCGCAAATGCGAAGCCTCGCGGCCCCCTTTCCAATCATTGGGGTGGTGCTGCTCTCCGCGGATGGGCGGCCGCGTGAAATTTTGGAAAACATTGTGCCCATGCACAAGAGCGCACTCGAGACCAGCGCTGATGGTGGCACATCTTTATTCAGGTAGAACCGCTGTCATCAAGAGGGTAAGTACAGCATTAGCAGTGTTTAAAATACGACGCGTTTCAGGAATGGCTCCCTTCTTCCTGGTATAACACCGCAGCTTGCAGTCCAACACACCTGCATACATTTGATCTAACATGCCCTCCAATGGGCCAATCAACTGTAAGGTCAGTTCCAACTGAATTCTGGAACTTGCAGTGTGTCACAATGTCTATGGCCACAATCTCTCTACTGCGAATCTTGATGCATTCAACCCTGGATGGGCCCCTCTGCATGTAGCGGCTCAAAATCAACCCCCACGCTGCTCCAAAAGACTCCGCAAATGCGAAGCCTCGCGGCCCCCTTTCCAATCATTGGGGTGGTGCTGCTCTCCGTGGCTGGGCGGCCGCGTGATATTTTGGAAAACATTGTGCCCATGCACAAGAGCGCACTCGAGACTAGCGCTGATGGTGGCACATCTTTATTCAGGTAGAACCGCTGTCATCAAGAGGGTAAGTACAGCATTAGCAGTGTTTAAAATACGACGCATTTCGGGAATGGCTCCCTTCTTCCTGGTATAACACCGCAGCTTGCAGTCCAACACACCTGCATACATTTGACCTAACACGCCCTCCAATGGGCCAATCAACTGTAAGGTCAGACCCAACTGAATTCTGGGACTTGCAGTGTGTCACAATGTCTATGGCCACAATCTCTCTATTGCGAATCTTGATGCATTCAACCCTGGATGGGCCCCTCTGCATGTAGCGGCTCAAAATCAACCCCCACGCTGCTCCAAAAGACTCTGAAAACGCGAAGCCTCGCGGCCCCCTTTCCAATCATTGGGGTGGTGCTGCTCTCCGCGGCTGGGCGGGCGCGTGAAATTTTGGAAAACATTGTGCCCATGCACAAGAGCACACTCGAGACCAGCGCTGATGGTGGCACATCTTTATTCAGGTAGAACCGCTGTCATCAAGAGGGTAAGTACAGCATTAGCAGTGTTTAAAATATGACGCGTTTCGGGAATGGCTCCCTTCTTCCTGGTATAACACCGCAGCTTGCAGTCCAACACACCTGCATACATTTGACCTAACACGCCCTCCAATGGGCCAATCAACTGTAAGGTCAGTCCCAACTGAATTCTGGGACTTGCAGTTTGTCACAATGTCTATGGCCACAATCTCTCTACTGCGAATCTTGATGCATTCAACCCTGGATGGGCCCCTCTGCATGTAGCGGCTCAAAATCAACCCCCACGCTGCTCCAAAAGACTCTGCAAATGCGAAGCCTCGCGGCCCCCTTTCCAATCATTGGGGTGGTGCTGCTCTCCGCGGCTGGGCGGCCGCGTGAAATTTTGGAAAACATTGTGCCCTTGCACAAGAGCGCACTCGAGACCAGCGCTGATGGTGGCACATCTTTATTCAGGTAGAACCGCTGTCATCAAGAGGGTAAGAACAGCATTAGCAGTGTTTCAAATACGACGCATTTCGGGAATGGCTCCCTTCTTCCTGGTATAACACCGCAGCTTGCAGTCCAACACACCTGCATACATTTGACCTAACACGCCCTCCAATGGGCCAATCAACTGTAAGGTCAGTCCCAACTGAATTCTGGGACTTGCAGTGTGTCACAATGTCTATGGCCACAATCTCTCTACTGCGAATCTTGATGCATTCAACCCTGGATGGGCCCCTCTGCATGTAGCGGCTCAAAATCAACCCCCACGCTGCTCCAAAAGACTCCGCAAATGCGAAGCCTCGCAGCCCCCTTTCCAATCATTGGGGTGGTGCTGCTCTCCGCGGCTGGGCGGCCGCGTGAAATTTTGGAAAACATTGTGCCCATGCACAAGAGCGCACTCGAGACCAGCGCTGAAGGTGGCACATCTTTATTCAGGTAGAACCGCTGTCATCAAGAGGGTAAGTACAGTATTAGCCGTGTTTAAAATACGACGCGTTTCGGGAATGGCTCCCTTCTTCCTGCTATAACACCGCAGCTTGCAGTCCAACACACCTGCATACATTTGACCTAACACGCCCTCCAATGGGCCAATCAACTGTAAGGTCAGTTCTAACTGAATTCTGGGACTTGCAGTGTGTCACAATGTCTATGGCCACAATCTCTCTACTGCGAATCTTGATGCATTCAACCCTGGAGGGGCCCTCTGCATGTAGCGGCTCAAAATCAACCCCCACGCTGCTCCAAAAGACTCCGCAAAATGCGAAGCCTCGCGGCCCCCTTTCCAATCATTGGGGTGGTGCTGCTCTCCACGGCTGGGCGGCCGCGTGAAATTTTGAAAACATTGTGCCCATGCACAAGAGCGCACTCGAGACCAGCGCTGATGGTGGCACATCTTTATTCAGGTAGAACCGCTGTCATCAAGAGGGTAAGTACAGCATTAGCAGTGTTTAAAATACGACGCGTTTCGGGAATGGCTCCCTTCTTCCTGGTATAACACCGCAGCTTGCTGTCCAATACACCTGCATACATTTGACCTAACACGCCCTCCAATGGACCAATCAACTGTAAGGTCAGTCCCAACTGAATTCTGGGACTTGCAGTGTGTCACAATGTCTATGGCCACAATCTCTCTACTGCAAATCTTAATGCATTCATCCCTGGATGGGCCCCTCTGCATGTAGCGGCTCAAAATCAACCCCCACGCTGCTCCAAAAGACTCCGCAAATGCCAAGCCTCGCGGCCCCCTTTCCAATCATTGGGGTGGTGCTGCTCTCCGCGGTTGGGCGGCTGCGTGAAATTTTGGAAAACATTGTGCCCATGCACAAGAGCGCACTCGAGACCAGCGCTGATGGTGGCACATCTTTATTCAGGTAGAACCGCTGTCATCAAGAGGGTAAGTACAGCATTAGCAGTGTTTAAAATACGACGCGTTTCGGGAATGGCTCCCTTCTTCCTGGTATAACACCGCAGCTTGCAGTCCAACACACCTGCATACATTTGACCTAACACGCCCTCCAATGGGCCAATGAACTGTAAGGTCAGTCCCAACTGAATTCTGGGACTTGCAGTGTGTCACAATGTCTATGGCCACAATCTCTCTACTGCGAATCTTGATGCATTCAACCCTGGATGGGCCCCTCTGCATGTACCGGCTCAAAATCAACCCCCACGCTGCTCCAAAAGACTCCGCAAATGCGAAGCCTCGCAGCCCCCTTTCCAATCATTGGGGTGGTGCTGCTCTCCGCGGCTGGGCGGCCGCGTGAAATTTTGGAAAACATTGTGCCCATGCACAAGAGCGCACTTGAGACCAGCGCTGATGGTGGCACATCTTTATTCAGGTAGAACCGCTGTCATCAAGAGGGTAAGTACAGCATTAGCCGTGTTTAAAATACGACGCGTTTCGGGAATGGCTCCCTTCTTCCTGGTATAACACCGCAGCTTGCAGTCCAACACACCTGCATACATTTGACCTAACACGCCCTCCAATGGGCCAATCAACTGTAAGGTCAGTTCTAACTGAATTCTGGGACTTGCAGTGTGTCACAATGTCTATGGCCACAATCTCTTTACTGCGAATCTTGATGCATTCAACCCTGGATGGGCCCCTCTGCATGTAGCGGCTCAAAATCAACCCCCACGCTGCTCCAAAAGACTCCGCAAATGCGAAGCCTCGCAGCCCCCTTTCCAATCATTGGGGTGGTGCTGCTCTCCGCGGCTGGGCGGCCGTGTGAAATTTTGGAAAACATTGTGCCCATGCACAAGAGCGCACTCGAGACCAGCGCTGATGGTGGCACATCTTTATTCAGGTAGAACCGCTGTCATCAAGAGGGTAAGTACAGCATTAGCAGTGTTTAAAATACGACGCGTTTCGGGAATGGCTCCCTTCTTCCTGGTATGACACCGCAGCTTGCTGTCCAATTCACCGGCATACATTTGACCTAACACGCCCTCCAATGGGCCAATCAACAGTAAGGTCAGTCCCAACTGAATTCTGGGACTTGCAGTGTGTCACAATGTCTATGGCCACAATCTCTCTACTGCGAATCTTGATGCATTCAACCCTGAATGGGCCCCTCTGCATGTAGCGGCTCAAAATCAACCCCCACGCTGCTCCAAAGAACTCCGCAAATGCGAAGCCTCGCGGCCCCCTTTCCAATCATTGGGGTGGTGCTGCTCTAAGGGGCTGTGCGGCCGCGTGAAATTTTGGAAAACATTGTGCCCATGCACAAGAGCGCACTCGAGACCAGCGCTGATTGTGGCACATCTTTATTCAGGTAGAACCGCTGTCATCAAGAGGGTAAGTACAGCATTAGCAGTGTTTAAAATACGACGCGTTTCGGGAATGGCTCCCTTCTTCCTGGTATAACACCGCAGCTTGCAGTCCAACACACCTGCATACATTTGATCTAACACGCCCTCCAATGGGCCAATCAACTGTAAGGTCAGTCCCAACTGAATTCTGGGACTTGCAGTGTGTCACAATGTCTATGGCCACAATCTCTCTACTGCGAATCTTGATGCATTCAACCCTGGATGGGCCCCTCTGCATGTAGCGGCTCAAAATCAACCCCCACGCTGCTCCAAAAGACTCCGCAAATGCGAAGCCTCGCGGCCCCCTTTCCAATCATTGGGGTGGTGCTGCTCTCCGTGGCTGGGCGGCCGCGTGAAATTTTGGATCATCATGATATAGGATTTAGTTGTCATTTATAGGACAACTTTGCAAAGTTAAAAGCAACTCTATAATGCAAAAGTTTCTCTTTTACACACTGTGTGTTTTATAATAACTGTTTTAGCATTTATAAGCATATTTATTTATATTTATATATTTATTGGCTTATTTATTGAAACATGCATAAAGCTTTGCACATTCAATAGAATTTAACATGCTGCTAAGAGTAACTCTTCAGTTACCATACTTTGCACTTTGACTTCATGTCGTCATTTCCTGCACTATATCACTTTAAAGGTCGCCTGTTTTACTATGCAACGCGTCATGTGATCAAGACCCGAGTGGGGGTCGAAACGCGTAATGGCGGATTTGCTGGGCACAAAATAAACTACACCTGATTTGCACCAAGAACCATTGGGTCCGCTTTTCGTCCTTTGTCCGTGTGAGGCGATGGTGGCGGCGAACTTTGTTCATTTAAGTACTGAGTTGCTTCAGCGGTACAAGCGGAACCCCTCCCCCGAGTGGGCACAGCAGCAGGAAGCAGCCGGTTCTGGTTACCCGGAACTGATTTTGGACAACTCCGGCGAGGAGCAAGCTGCATGAGCCCCTGGTTGCCGCATATTGACCTGCCTTTAATGCGGAAGTCGGTGTAATCCGTGTCGGCTGACCGGAGAGAGCGCCAGGCATTCTGTCAAGGTAGGATCCGGCGGATACGCCAGTGTGGGAGTGTGCACGGCGCTAAGTTTGGACATTGTTTCAAGATACTAGTGACCGTTTTAAATCTTGTTTATAATTGGAGCCACAACCTAGCAGCAATAATGTCCGCCGACGCGTTGCGTAACCGTGAGGAGGCGGCCACATCCATGTTTAATGACTCCCCGGCTGGGGGGTCGACAACTGTTGAGCACAACAGCACCCCATCTACAGAAAGCCCTTCCATTAGAGACATGTTTAAAAGACTGGAAAAGTTGATGCGCTCGGAACAAAGTAAATGGTGGGAGTATAAATCCCTGTCCCGCTATTTAGAGGTCGGAAGAGTTCCAAGAGGTTTGCGAATTACCTTAGCACCCAGCTATGAGAACCCCGACCCTGCGATGCTTACGGAATGGGCTGAGTCAAATTTAGAATCGTCTAGTATACTTATGGGGATCCTGGTAAAATACGCGGAAAGTGACCGTGTCAAGCTACAAACCCAGGTTGAAATGTTAGAGGTGGAAATTGGGAAATTAGAGATAACGGAGCTTGTCAAGAAATTGAGGGATGACATGTTGGCCCGCCTCAGTAAGGATGAAGATATCATTAAAAGAAGAAAGGCCTTTAAGTTTGAGAGGGATAAGGCAGACTATCAAAATGGACAAGTGTTCACTTTCGCCCGCAGATATGATGCAGTCAAGGCTGAAGTGAACCAACCATTTCAAAGGCAAACCAGAGAGGCCACGGAAGCATCCACTTCGATTTCAGACCTGAGTTCCGCTGCTGAGAGTGAACCAGAGGGAGACATCGCAAAAACAGATACCTTGGGGTTTACCAAATTGTCCCTGGCACAGGAAGTGAATTGCCTTTGTCAAGACAGAAGGGACACTCTGAGATCCCGGGGGATATCTGGCGGCAAAACCAAAGATATAACTTCAAACGTAACAAAAGAAGACGGTGTCACAAAAGAAGGCAAAACTACTGGCAAAAAACCAACAAGGGGCAGATGGAATCGATTCCAGAATCGGAATCCAGCGCAAACTCCAATGAAGTAGTTAATCTAACTGAGCTGCAATTAATATCAGCTGAG
Source organism: Calotriton arnoldi (assembly GCA_963921515.1). Lineage (NCBI taxonomy): Eukaryota > Metazoa > Chordata > Amphibia > Caudata > Salamandridae > Calotriton > Calotriton arnoldi. The sequence goes on from CAWUFW010002149.1 coordinate 2,350,392, forward strand.
AAACGTATTCTGGGATTAGGACTATCATACAGTCCACCCTGTAACTTCAACTACGCGGATGCGCGCATGGATACTTTCAGGTTTGTGAGAAAATTGAAACTCAACAAATTCCATATATTACAACCTAGAAAGAAAACAACATCTACCATAGATACAGCCATCGGCAGCACCTCACGTTTGACAGCTGGTGATTATAACCTGTTTCAGGATGCTTGGTCCCTCCAAAATGAACAAAACTGTGATATGTCTGCTAAAAATCAAGATTTGTTGGACAGCAGAGGACCTTGTTCAACGCCCTTTAAACCTAAATCTGTATTCCAGCCAATCATGCTGCATGATAACTTAGATGTTTATCAAGATCTAGTAACCAAGGATTTGAAAAAACTGTACATAGCAACGAATAAAGTCCGCCATGGCATTGATAAACAAAATATGTGCTATAAGCAGCTAATGAAAAAACTGCAATCAGATAACAACATCATTGTGAAAAGAGCGGATAAAGGTGGAAATGTTGTTCTATGGCCGCGCCAACTGTATATGGAGGAAGCCTTGTATCAATTGACTGATTCCTCATGCTATAGAAAGAGCAATATCCACTTGGTGAAAGCAGCATGGAATGACCATTATCTCAAATTACTGGCTTGGAAGAGTGCAGGATCTATTACGGATGAGGAGTATCGTTTTTAAAAAAAGAACATCCAGTTATTCCCACGTTTTATCTCATCCCTAAGATTCATAAATGCGTCGATAAACCACCTGGGAGACCCATCATCTCTGCCATTGATAGCATAATGGAGAACACTTCCAAATGGATCACTGACATAATATCGACTACAAAAATATCGAATATACAAAATATCGGCGTCTAAATATCGACTACAATAATATCTACTACCTATACTTATTTATAAAATTACAAAAATATCGAGTACACAATATCGTAAATAAAAAATATCGTTTACCACAATATCGAAATGCTAAATATCGTTACATTAAATATCGTTTAAATTTTTATAACATACAACATTACAAAAATATCGAATACCAAAATATAGACACCAATAATATCGACTTTGTACAAATATCGACTATATAAAAACTGCTCAATTAAATATATCTTTAGCACCAAATATAAATTCACATTATAAAACAATATAAAATACTTAAACAACATAATAAAATAATTTGCAAACACATCAATATATAAAACAATATATTTTGGCTAAAGAAACATATTACAATAATTAAATATAAACTTTAAATATATAATACTTGCATTATTTCACATTAAAAATAACATTTAAATTATTTACAAAAAGTAAAAATATAAAATATTTACTTTCTACTAACAGTTTCTTAATTAGCGTTTCCCTTATATGGAAAGAAAGTGCCAAAACAATAAAAACAATTAACTTCAACCAATAAAACGCTTACATTTCAAAATACACCAATAACATAAAGCAACCAATTAAATAAACACTATATAAACATCAAAAACATACATCTCTTTTACACTTAAAAACTACAACAAAGAAGAAGGTGAAACTGTGCCCTACTGTTTCCTGAAAGAAAACTTTCATTACTAAAAAAGAAATTTAAAACTGCACTAAGTAAGTACAACTGTTTTTAAAATATTACAATACTACTAACCTGCAACAAAAATTATTTCTAAAACCTAATTAACTATTCTTTCATTCCTTACTTTTATATCACCTCTACAGATATCCTACAAAGCCAGAAAATTATTTCAAAAATACTCACCAATAAAAAAACAATAAATGTAAGTATATTCTATTTTTTCCAAACCGACCTAAAAATATTTTCAAAATGTTATTCACTAATATATATTTTCTTTTTTATCTATCTCCTCTACAGCCAACAGCAAAAGCTTCCAAAATAATTCTACAACTACTAACAAAATAAATACAACTAAAAAGTAAGTATATCATTTTCCATTATTAAACAACGTTAAATACCCACCCAAATAACCCTTTACCCCTAAAATGCCTATCATCTCCAAACAATATAATCAAATTATTAATATGTTTTTTCCTCTTCTCAACAGAAATTACATCAAGTAAATAGAAAAGAAAGCTTGAAATTATTTCCTAACCAATTTCATTTACATCAAACTAAACATTGTAAGTATATTGACTGAGATGTAACAGTATTTAATAAACATGTTGTATTTATTATATTAAAATATTTTCTTTTTGAATTTTCCCTAGCATAAAACAAAACAACATGACTGAAGGTACAGAATTTGTAATGTCACAAAAAAATAAAATGCTATTATGTTATATGGGGTATGTGTATACACAGGAGAAACAAATAGGCCTTAAAGTATTTTGGAAGTGTAGCAAATACTACTCTAACAAATGCTATGGAAGAGCTACTACTCAGGAAACTACTGTTATTTCTGTAAAAGAACATAATCACCCCCAAACATAACAGAGATTGAGGTTAGAGATACTCTTGAAAGTATAAAAGAAGCAAGCACTAGTACTGACAAAGCAACTACCCAAATACTAAAAGAGCAACTATTAAAATTACCTCAACATGCATCAGGACAATTACCGTCCATAGCTTCTTTAGAAAGAACAATTGCCAGACAAAAAAAAGCTACCACAACTACTATACCTGCCCCTAAAACATTTGCAGAAGTAGTTATTCCACCAGAATTAAGCATTACTCACAGTAAAGAACCATTTATTTTTTTTGATAACAAATGCCCAGAAAAAAGGATAATTATGTTTGCTACTGCAAACAATTTACTTAAATTACAGAAATGTGACACCTGGATGATGGATGGAACTTTCAAAGTCTGTCCAAAACCATTTTACCAGCTGTACACAATACATGGATTATACCAACACTCAAATATTCCATTCATCTACGCACTACTACCAAATAAACAGCAAACTACCTACATTGATATACTCACTAAAATAAAAGAAGAAAGCAATAATTATTTTCCTTCAAAAATAATTATTGACTTTGAAATAGCCATGATAAATGCTATACTAAAAAATTATCCACACACAGCAATTCAGGGTTGCTATTATCATTTTAATCAGAGTCTCTGGAGACATCTACAAAAATCAACCCTAAGGGGCTCATTACGATGGCGGGCGGAAGCACAACCGCCGTGCTGGCAGATGCAAAACCACCAGTTACCGCCGGCACGCAGCAGTCCACACGCCCGCCCAATTACGATGCGAAAAGTAGGCCAAACACCGCCGGCAAGCCAGCAACACCGTCCGCCATCAAAGTGCGCCCGTACACGTAGCGGCGCAGCCCAACTGACACACACCGTCCGACGAAAACACGTCCCGCCCGGCGCATAAATTACGATGCCGCAAACAAACGGCTCCCACGGCCAAGAGATACCGTACGACAAACCGAAGCGGTAACACGGACGCCGAGCACGGACAACGAAGAAGCGGCTTCCCCGAGCATGAATCCAGCACTGCAGGCCCTCCCCATGCTCTTGCTGATGCACCACCAAGGACGCAACGTACCGCGGAGACGCAGGTAGGCACACACACAACAAGTGCACGCAAACAGCGCACACAGTGCAAGGGCGGAAAAGCGGACAACCCCCCACCAGCGCGTGTACACTACACATCCACCATTGCATCCACATATGACACACAGGCCAAATCGTAACATCGCGTAACACATGTGTACACACCACCTGGGACTAGGAACCAACGACCCCGTCACGGCCCCAAAGCGGCGATGACGCCGCCACACATGCGCACAACGCAGAGGCCAACCGCAGCGCCATGCATGCGTCGCACACAGACACAGGGACACAACCAAGCAGCACACACATCAGCCCCACCCCGAACGCACATGACACGTGACAGGCCTGCCACAGACATGTCCCCAACGCCCAATTCACGGACAACACCCAACGCCACACAACCGACGCACACATGTCAGTGAAGTCACGCAACAGCAGGACACACCCCAGTGTAACAAACATGGCGAAGCACACAGCGGCGGCAACACCAACTAGGAGAAGCAGGGCCCCTTCGGGAAGAGGAACGCCAGTACCACACTGAAACACCCATACCACCCTGCACATATGAACAAGACATATAAAACGGAACACCAAAGAGCCCGGGGACCGACAACAGGTGGCCCAAGAATAACATTCACACACAAGGCCCAACGCAGAGCGGAAAGGCAGCCTGCCGCCCACACAAGGGAGAGCAGACAGCACTGAATGACCTTCCATTCCAACTCCGAAACCACAGCCCTACGAAAGAAGCCGGTGAATACAGCCATTGTCCAAGAAAAGACCAACACAGGCATGCCGAGGAGACCGACCACAGGGCAGATAGCGCATATCACAGAAGCACACAACGGACGGGGAAGAAAGAAGAAAACACTCCCCCATGTCGGCCACATGCAAGTTAATTGGAAGGAGTCACACATCACTGACCTTGAACTGTCTGAGAAGCATGTGGGATGAGGGCCCGTGTCCTCCAAACAAGCCAACAGAACACAAGTCCTGTCTCCCTACGACTACACAGAGCTCACAGCAACCTCGGAGCGTGCACATTGCAGACTGCACACACAGCCGGAGCACGCCACCACAACGCACCGCTGCGAAATGGCAACCGCAACACACCTACCCAACTACGCCGGACAGCTCAAGCTGTACAAAACCAACCTGATACATATATTGGGATGCGATCTCCTGTCCCTGCTGAACGTAAGTTACCGACTGACTTACCGCATCACATTGTTCAGCTGCGTCATGCCCGTCTTCTACTGTCGGAGGTGTCCCTACCAGCATCCCGTGGAGATATGCCTCTCCAACCCGGCATGTCTAAAGGCGGACCTGCTACCACTACTCCTCCCTCTGGACGCACACGACAGGGCCTGCTCTGCCTATGGGGGCATGGCGTATGTGGCCAACATCGCACCCGCACTGAAATGGGACCACTGTGCCTCCACACGACGGATCATCGAGAACAGCTACATCGAATGTCACCCAGCATGCCCCATCATGGTCCTCCAAGGGACAACTTACGAACAACACCTTGACAGCCACCATCCGCTACATTGGCTGGCAAACATGTACACCACCAATGACATGGAAGCCCTGCTGGACGGCATCGCATACCTGACAACCTGTAAATTCGTCGGACCACAACGCAGGTTCCCCGATTGACCTATGATGTCCAACCCCGCACCCATGCTTAGCTTCCGCACGGACTGGCCAGTCACCACCACAACAGCCATACCAAACGACCGGCAACTGTTACCACACCATCAACGACATCGCCATGACATCGGATATGACCGGGACATGCACACTGTTCCCCATCACATCCAGGAACACCGCATGCATCGTGGGAGGCAGTGGCATGGGGTCTGTGTATCGCACCCACATGGACGGAACTGCACGAACAACCAGGACACGACATGGATCCAGCGCCCATGGACACACACACCGCTCAGTGGACATGAATAGGTCGCCTGGAGTCTGTGGGTGCTGCACCCCTCCCACCCCCGCCCCGGGAATCCCATACCAGGACCTTTGCATGGACGACAAGTGCATACAACAACAACACGACCCCAGTGACTGTGACATGTCCAGTAACCACCACATTGCAACAACAAGTGGCACGCCGCTGCATGCACGCAAGCACATGCCCTGATGTCATCTCACATGCACGCGTGCATGAGGAACAACCGCAGCAAACCTGTCACATGGAACTGAGATGGACTGTGCCCATGATGCCAAGCGGTCTGGTAGGCTACATGTATACCGTCTGTGTCAAAGTCCGCAGCTCCGCAGCTATACGTAAATGTACATTAGCACAGCCTTGGCCAAGCAGATGTAACTCTGAAGCCCACATCCCACATGCAACAGCCAATCACATGTAACCCCACACCCTATCCCATTTGCAATCATGCTCAGTATATCCTCAACATGTATTCCGCTGCCAGTAGTGTCCACTATACTGCATCACAGAGGACAGAAGACTCAATATAATGTTTGAAACCAAAACTGTCTCCGCTGACTCATTTCACAAGTACGAATGAGAGAGGATGAGAGTATGTGAAGTACACGGCAGTCGTGACATGACCATGTAGTCCACTGGTATTGGATGTCAACGCAAATGAGTAGCACAACTGTGGAAGACACACATGTGTCGTGTGAAGTCGTATGGACGCAGTGCTCAGGTGGGTGGGTGTGACGGGTAGATGCGCACATGCCAAGTTGGAGCACGCCGTGTCGGGAGGGGTCATGAACAGTACACCACCGCTTCCCTGGGCATTGTGAGAGGACACCTGTCGGGGGGAGTGAACACGTGTGTGCACAGCAGCCGGGCACACGTACAAAGCGGTACCAGGCGCACCTCAGCCCACCCTCTGTGGACAAGCTGGATCCTGTTGTGCGCCCGCCATGCCCCTTGACAAGGCACACACAGCCCCAGTCGACCAGGTGTAACCCCAACATAGTCAATCCGCACAGGCGATACAGGGCACGGGATGGCAGTGGAGCATGGTGTGTGAGAGGTCTCCTCGCGCTCCTCCTGGTCATATCACGCAGGCAATAGAACCTCAACGTCTAGCATGGCACAAGTCAAATGGAAGTGTAGGGGAGACGCACCACAGCACGAGCAGCACTGACGTCACGGGAGGTGGCTCGCACCATCCCATCCATTGCCCATTATACCAACCACGCCACATGCCATTGCGACTAAGTGCAAGCGCGTGCGCCACCACCCCCGAGCCCTCCCCAGAGAGGCCAAAGAGTGAATGTGTGGGCCATCAGTCACAGACGGACGCGGCATGGCCGCAAGGGCAGCCACAGCCACTGGGTGTCGCAGGTGGCGGATCCGGAAGGCGAAGACTGTGATGCATAGTCCATGCAGGCCGGGTCTCCATTTGGGGCACCACGCAGGTGGACGGCGTCCCGCAACACATCATACCCTGAGACAGCCCACTCGTGCAACTGGACCCACACATACACTCCTTGCCCTCTCTGGTGCGAGCTTGGGGCTGCCTGTGCAAGCGCTAGCCTCGCAGGTGCACATGCATATTGGGGGAGCGAGGGGAGGACATGAGGGCTGGGGCGAAGATGACTGTATCACTGTCAGTGAGTACAAGGGATGACCCAGATGTGGAAAGGAAGAGACGTGTCCCGTGTGTACTGCAACTAGTCGCCAATCCAACTACCCCCCATGTCCGGAATGTAAGCCCGCACCTAGGCCCGCCCATCCGCCACATCGAATATACCACCAGCACGACAACCTTCCCATTCGAAACACTGACTGGGGGTGGCGACCAGTGAACAATCATGTGTAGCCTACCCACGCGTACATGTGGGCCCTCCATGATCCATGTCACCTGCGGCAAAGTCATGACATGCGCAATGAGGGAAGTGAGGAGAGCTGTCCGCCCCACGCACAGAAGGTGCATCAGCTCCACAGACCCAGCAGCGAGTCCAGCAGGGGTCACATGTGCAGGGGCAGCTGTGCCTGGTGTGAAGGCACATGCATATAGACAGCACATCGACCAATGTGTAGTCTGCCCACATCTACAGTCCATCATCATGCGGACATAGGAATTGAACACAGGGCAACACATCTGAGTGGGTGCACCCACCGTGACCAACAATGCGCAATCATCGACGTACCCGCCCTGTGCATGGCCCCCCACCCAACGGAGGCACATCCAGTGCCACCATCCCACACACACAAGCCTTCCACGGAACATGCTGTGTCCAATGGTCAGTACAGAGTCAGCGCCCATCTGGTGGATCCTGAACAGGAGACACATGCACACACATGCCAGCTCCCACTATGTACGTCTGCCACCTGGCACGTGCAATGTAACCTCTCACCTGTGACGTGTGACTGCAAGCACACAGCCGTCTTGGCATGGGGCTGTCAATGTGGACACCTGTCAATGTTTCGGGAGGTGTGATCCGTACAGTGCTGTACATAGGGTGCAGTGCTGACACCTACTACTGTCTCATATCCCCTCGTGCCACAGGTCCCACTTGTTTTGGCCGCTCAGCCTGTGCCCACATCGTCGTCGTCGTGTGCCATACTCATCCAGCCTCGGAAGCAGTTCCATGCTCAGCAGACATTCATGTTGCCGTGGCGTTGCCGCTTGACGAATATGCAGTCAGTCCCCATCAGCACGCCCCGCAAGTCATTGGGGCCTAGATCCCCATGTGCATGCACATGGCAGTGGTTTGTATCACTAGCCATTGCCATTGTTGGGAGACCTGTGTAAGTGTATTGTGGCCGTGCCGTCCCAGCTTGACAGCTGGGCTGTGGCTCATGTGCTTGCTCAGTCATGTCAGTGATGTGTATGCGAAATTGCTATGTGTTGTGTTGCTTTGACATGTGTCCACTGCCATTTTCCCTAGGCGGAGACCGAACATTGACCGCCCATACCAATTGCTGGCGGACATGGACGATACAGAGGTCATTAGGAAGTTTCGGCTGGACAGGCCAACCCTGCATCGACTGTGTGCCATGTTGGAACCCCATCTCCGTCCCCGCAGGGTGTATCCGACAGCTGTCACCCCCACGGCTAAGGTGATGGCCGCCATGCATTTCTTCGCCACTGGGTCATTCCAGCACACAGTGGGCAGTGGAGGAGGGATGTCCCAGCCCATGTTCAGCAAGGTGCTGAGGGATGTACTGGCAGCCATGATGCTGTACCGAAACAGGTACATCCGCTTCCCCAGGGCTCGTGAATTGGCGGCAGTGAAGGGTGCATTCTATGCCCTTGGCAGAATCCCACACGTCGTTGGAGCCATTGACTGCACACATGTTGGCCTTGTTCCACCACAGGCCACTGAGCACCTGTACCGCAACAGGAAGCACACGCACTCCCTGAATGTGCAAGTGGTGTGCCTTGCGGACATGGTGATCACCCACGTGTGTGCAAAGTTCCCAGGCTCGGCCCATGACGCACACATAATGCGCAACAGCATCTTGCCACGACTGATGTCCAATCTGCAACAGGATCGTGGCTGTATTGTCGGTGAGTATGTGGAGTGGTGTAGCGTGCTGGTTGTGCGATGCTGTCCCCTGTCCAGTTGGAATAGCAACGGTTCTCTGTGTCCCTCACACCCAGGTGACTCTGCGTACCCGAATGGGGCATGGCTGCTCAGTCCATTGAGGAATCCTCGCACCCCAGCAGACGATCGCTACAATGAGGCACATGGGAGGACCAGACGTGTGGTCGAGCGTACCTTTGGCCTCCTCAAGTCCAGGTTCAGGTGCCTGGACCGCACCGGGGGTGCGCTGGCGTACTCCCCACAGAAGGTGTGCCAGATAGTGGTGGCGTGCTGCATGCTGCACAATCTGGCCATTCGGAAGCAGATCCCCCTCATCGTGGATGACGGAGATCAACCAGGGCCCCAGCCCGCAGACCAGGACAGCTCGAGTGAGGAGGACAGCGGAGAGGAGGAAGCTGGTAATGTGCGGCAGCAGCTCATCGCCCACTACTTCACTTGACGGTGAGTGTCCATGTACGACGGCTGATGTGGCTGTATCTGTGCAGGTGTGTGTGTGCTGTGTCAGGGTGGCCGTTTGTTCACTGCGTGCTGTGTGTCAACGCTCCATGGCCAGGGTAGTATGCCACTGTTGGTGGCTGTGGCATTGTGCCCTATTGCTCTGTGCGATGTGTGTACATTGCTTGTAGTTGTTGACATGTACTGTGTGATGGGTGTGTGACACACTCATTGAATGTGCTCCTGTTCTGTCTCCCACCCCTAGGTCCCTACAGGCCCTCCGGTTCCATTGCCATGCCACGCATCAGGTGCCTTTCCGCCCAAGGTGGCCGTTGTATTCCGTACAAATAAAACACAGGGCACAAACAGCAGTTTGTGTAAGAGGTGCATTTATTTCAAACTGTGACATGTGATTGTGTGTAAGGTGATGACAAAAGTGGTGCGTGCAGTGACAATGAGCTGTCGGTCATGGCTGCGTGATGCTCAGGGTGTACCCACTGGTTCTATGTCCATAGTCCAACACACACATGCCATCCAGATGGCTGTGTGGAGTGGGATCGTAGTCCAAGTCAATGCAGTGGGTGGTCAAGGAAGGCTGGCTGGCTGCCTCACTTGCGTCTGGAGCGTGCGTAGTCCTCCCGGGAGATCTGTTTCCACTTCGGACGGCCCCTTCCACGTTTGCGAGGGGGGTGCCTGCTTGCGACCTGCTGGTGGTGGTGAGGTGTGCTCACTGGCTGTGGACGCAGGGGAACTGGACACTGCTGCTCGACCCTGCGCCCCGGCAGGTGGTGGCGGAGGTGGAGCTGCTGTCCCTGGCTGTGACCTCACCGCCACCACCAGCTGGCCCATGAGGTCCACGAGTTGGCCCATACGGGCGTCCATGGACCTCAGCACCCCCAGCACCTCCCGCGTGTCTGAAGCAGACCTGACCCATTGTCCTTGGGCCTCTTCATAGGCCCCAAGGACTCTGGCCATTTGAGGCAGGGCATGGCTCCCAGGGGAGGCTGGCGTTTCCCTGACCCTGCTCCTCCTACCAGTCCTGCTGCCACCGGCCTGCCCACTAGCCACATTGCTCACCACGGTCCTCGCTGTGGCTCCCAGGGTGGATCCAGTCGGCCGGGCCACCACCTGCGCTGGGGCTGGTGCCAGCGAAGACGTGGTGGTGGTGGCGGCGGTGGTGGTCGGTGCGGCGATGGTGGCGGTTGCGGCAGTGGTAGTGGCCGCAATGACCGTGGGTGTGGCCGCAATGACCGTGGGTGTGGCCGCAACGACAGTGGCAGCAGGGGGCTGGGAATGTTCAGCAGCCCTGGATGATGGGTTGGTGGGTAGGAGGGGTCCTGGGGAGCGGCTGGGCCCTGCCACACCAGATGGGCCTGCTTGGTGGTCCGTGTCCGAAGAGGAGGACAGATCCTCCACATCCGTGTGTCCTCGTTGGGGGCTTGTAGGCTGGCTGTGCTGGCTGCTGTCTCCATCCCCAGCATCCAGCAGTTCGTCACCTGTGGAGAGAATGAGATTTGTTATTGTGTTGCACCTGGCGAAGTATGTATTTGTCGTCTGACATTAACAGTTCGTGCAATCTCGTACATGGGTTTCCCGGAGGCGTGTGTGTGGCTGTAGCATTTGTAGTTGTGTGTGCTTGACAATGGGACTGTGTGCTGTGCACATGTGGCATGGGACGGATTGGCCATGCCGATGGGTGTGTTGCTGTGCCCCTACTTATTGTGACTCTGGTGTATGCGGGCTCCTGGCCCATCCTGGGTCTGGTTTGTACTTTGCTTTTGGTGTTCAGATGGGACGCTTAGGAACGCATATGGCAACATGGGGGCCATGCCCCAGATTCGCATTTGGGATGGAATATGCTTTTGGGGTACATGCTGTGAGCCATGGGTGCCGAACGTGACATGTGTTGTGGCAGCATGACAGTGCATGGTTTGAGGTGTGTGCATGCTTGACATGGCCTGCATATTTGCTGTCTGTTGTGATTACTGGACATGGCATTGGACGCATCGTTATGAGTGAGTGATGGTTGTGTGCCAGCCAACGTATTGCAGTTGTCCCATCTCCTTGGTGTGCGTGCTGCCCTGTGCCATGTGCATCACTGCAGTGCTCGGGGGGGTGTGGCCCATGTTGTGTGTTGTTGCTCACAGTGTGTCGTGCGCTTCATTGACTTCTGGCACATGGTTGGTCATGGGCATGTATCTTAGCGTGACTGCTGTATGTGTGGCAGCTGTGCGGATGACATGCCTTTCATGAGACTGGGGCTGACGGATGGGATGGATGGTATGTTGTATGTGCATGGTGTGTCTGTGTGTTTGATGGGTTCAGTGGTGTTCGTGTGCATTTATGTTGTTCCGCTCTGTTGCGTCTAGTGTTGTTTGTCTTACATAGGCGTAGTTGTGGGGTGTGTGGTTGACAGGCAGTAGGGGCTACATGGACAGGACTTCAATGGTGTTTCGGTTGTGTGTGATGGGTTGCACAGTGGCTGCCGTGTGGTACTATATTCAGTGTGGCTTGTGCATGCAGACGTGGCTCCTTGGGTGTTGCTGTGTTTGTGATGGGTCATGTGGGGTGTGAGTCTGTGGTTCATGTCCGTGTGCACATTGTTCACTTGTTCGTGACGGTGGGCGGTGCTGCGTGTTCGTCTGCTACGTGACATGTCCCATGTGTTGGTCGTGTTACGGTCCTCATGCCTCCAGTAATCCAGCCCTGTCCAGTTTCCCACCTGCAGGTTGTTCGTGCGTGCACTGTACTGGATGCCACATGGTTCTAAGCGGGGGTGCTCCATGTTGCAGGTCTGTGGGGGTGGGGGGTGTTGTGGGTCGTGGTGGTGGCTGGACACCCACTGACACCGATTGCTGTGGACCGTGATGTCTACCTTTCGGCTGTCGTTGTGCACTGCGGTGGCTGACACGTGGCTGTGGGGTGTGGGGGATGCTCCTCCTTGCTGTGCTGTGGGACTAGGGGCCTGGTGTGTTTTGTACTTGGGCTGTCCACCCTCCCACCCACTGCACTTTGTGTTCCTGCCACTTACCTGTTACTTGTCGGTTAGTGCAGCTATGGCGGACACATGGGTGTGGTGGGTGCTCGTTGTGGCGCTTCTGGCATATTTGGGGACCTGTTGGTGGTTACGTGGCTGGCTGAGTGTACACATGTCCCCACGCATCTTACAGTTGTTCGGTTTGGGCTGTGTGTGGTGGTGTCTGTTGCATGTGTGTGTGATGTGTTGTGTATTGTGTGCTGGACATGGGGGTGTTTGTCCCTGGGAGCTGTGGCATGGTGGTAGTGCATGTGAGTACATAGCGGTGTGCTGGTATACATTAGTTTGTACTTACCAGCCTCCACTCCCCCTGCTAATCCGGCGAGGATCTCGGGATGTATGATGACTCGCACCTTCTCCTCCCACGCTTTGAAGGTCTTGAAGAGCGCGGGATTCCCTCCGCCAGTGACGGCAGCCAGCTCTCTGTTCTTGCTCTCCTTCTTCTTGACCAGGCTCTTGACGTCATTCCACCGTTTGTTTATTTCGACTCTGTTCCTGGGCAAGGTCCCGACTGCATTGACCTGGTCTACGATCCGGTTCCACATTCTCTTTCTGGTGGCTAGTGGTGTGTGCTGGACCAGGTTCCCATAGATTTGTGGGTGCACCTTGATGATCTCGTCGACCATGACCGTCAGCTCCATGGGCGTGAACTTGGGCATTCTTTGTGGTGCCATGGTGTTTGTGGTGCTGGTGCGGTGTGTGTTGTGTAATGTGCAGGGGGTTTGTGGTGCCGGTGTTTGGTGGTGGTGGTGGTGGTGGTTGTGATGTGTGCGTTTCTGTGGTGTGCTGCTGTCCTTGCTGTGTCACTGTGTCCTCTCCTCTCCTCTCTAGTTTGCAATGTTGCAAGGGGTTGTGGTCTGTGGGAGTGCTGCTTTTGTACTTACCTATGTGGGTGTGTCCTCATGGTCTGTTGTTTTCAGGTGTGTTGTGTCTGGGGTTCTGGCCTTTGTAGTTTTTGTTTGTCCAGGGGGGTGTTTTCGGGATGTGTACTGTGCTTGTGTATTTGTGCGTGCCTTGCTGTGTGGACTTGTTGGCCATGTTGTGTGCGATTGTTTTTGTCAGCGGATGGTTTCTGTGCAGGGACGTGGGCGCCATGGCTTCTGCCGTGTCGGTTCTCATCGGCGTTGTTTGCGCTGGCGGGCGGTATATTTGTAGTTTTCCCGCGCTCATGGCGGTGCGATCGTAATCTCACGTGCGGTGTGTCGGGCGTGAGGGCGGGCGGTTTTGTGTTGTCGTGCGTGTTTCCGTCCGTGGCGGGCGGTTTGACTCCGACTCGGACGATGGCGGGCGGTATCTTGTGTGATTTTTCCGCCGATGGCGGTTTTCGGTTTGTGTAATCGTAATGGCGTGGTCGGTGTTCAGACGGTGTGTGCGGGCGGATTTTTGCCGCTTCCATGCCTGGCGGATTTTTTTACGCCGGGTATCGTAATGGGCCCCTAAGTGTACAATATGCTACAGACAGTACTTTTGCCTACCAAATAAAAAAGCTAATAGCACTAGCATATGTACCTGTAACAGATGTAGCAGAACACTACAATATTCTAATAGAAAGCCCCTATTACAAAAGGAACGAAGACAAAATAAGCCCACTACTAGACTACTTTGAGGACACCTGGGTGGGAAGATTGCATAGATCAGGGCATAGAAGGCAACCTAAATTCCACATTCCTTGGTGGAACGTGTACCTAAGTACCTTAAACAAAGAATCAAAAACAAATAATAGTGTTGAAGGATGGCATAATGCCTTCCAATCAACAACAAGCAGAGGTAAACCTACCCTACAAAAACTTCTAGAATCTATACAAAAAGAACAAAGCTATCAAGAATTACGGATGGAACAATCTGTAACTCAAATATGTCCCAAATTAACTAAACAAACTAAAAAAATGTTTGAGCTACTGCAAAGTCAGGTTACCCTATACCCATCTACAAGAGGCCTAGATTACCTATCCCTAATAGCCAAAAGCATTTTATAAACAAAAGTTCCACAGGTATTATACATTTTTTCGTTCATAAAACATAAACTTTACACACATATATTAATATTATATTTTCACAAATATTACTTATTTGTCATATATATTTTCTTAAATTAAAAATATATATTTACAAATAAATAATAATTATCAAAATATACTATAAAACACAATTAATTTTAAAAACATTTCCCACCCAATTAATTTAAATAAAATACACTTACGGTTTACGTAGCTGTCGAAAATGTATTCCAAAAATAAATAATCCTTCCATCTATGTGTTAATGCATTGCAGTTTAAAAAAGCCCCAAAAAAATGCAAAAATACAACACGTCCCATACAAATCCATCATTCCGAAATCCAAATTACGTAAACCCTCAAAAACCCGAAAAAGATACAAAAATATAAAAAACGCTCCAGGAAATACCGAAAACTAAAAGAAACTGTGATAATAATATTAGTTTAACAAACTAATACACAGTTCTTTTATTAAAAAAAACGCGTCTCTGTCTCCAACGTAAACTCGATTAAAATGAATCTGCAAAAAATATTAAAAGCATACCCACCCACACAAATACACCCAAATACATTTATTAAATACAATAAAATGAATTCATAGCAACAAAACAACACATATTTACTCATATTAATGTCCGTCTACACTACACCTCAAACAGTAACTCACGTCATCTCACTAAAATATAACTAACAACTACAGCACACCAAAAACGTAATAACCTAACTATAAATACAATATATAAGTCCTAACTACACTAAAACATAAGTATTAACTTAGCAAAATAAGTAAAATTTCCCTTACCTTGCTCGACGCGACGCAGCTTCCAACCGCGAGCTTCTCCGACCCTCAATGACCCAAAATAACAGTACGCGGTTACAAAATAGTCCCTGTAAACTTAAAATGGCTGCCTAAATAAAGTTTAAAAAAGGAATAATGTAAAAAAAAATCATTATAGCAAAGTATAAATTTCACATATATTTTTCTTATGTTGTACACAATTTTCTGTATATTTAAAAATTACTATATAATGTATTATACTTTGTAAAGTTATAATAATAATTAATATAAAAATATATTTATTATTATTATAATTGTATATGTTTT
Source organism: Calotriton arnoldi (assembly GCA_963921515.1). Taxonomy (NCBI): domain Eukaryota; kingdom Metazoa; phylum Chordata; class Amphibia; order Caudata; family Salamandridae; genus Calotriton; species Calotriton arnoldi. The sequence continues at coordinate 2,366,030 of CAWUFW010002149.1, forward strand.
TTTATAATGATAAAAATTATAAAAAATACATATTAATTATGTAAAATTGTTAAATAAAACTTACCTGTTTAAAAATAAATTTTCATTAATTACAACAATGTGATAATTAATATTATTAATATTTTATATACTAATAATATTAATTAAAAATATATTTACATGTAATAAAGTGCTAATTATTTGTAAATGATAAACAATATTTACTACAACATTATAATGTTACAATATTAAATAATAAATAAACATACAATGCTTTACTTTCTGTATATATATACCAAAAATGGTTATATAATTTGTATACATATATTACAATTTTACAAATGTTGTAAAATAATGACATAACATTTTTTTCCCTTAAAAAATTCTATTAACGAATAAATGTATGTAAAATAATTTATGTTCCTTCAATAAAAATTTACAAATTTTATGTATATTTAATAATGTCTATTGCATTGTATAAATAAATAAAAAAATTGTTTCTCTTTCTATCTACTTATACAAAAATAAAAAGAATTGAAAATAAAAAAAGTCTAATTTATTTTTATATGTATATCTTATAATTAAATATTTTACTTAAATATATTAATTTGATAAATGTACCTTTTTAATTAACATTTGTTTTTTTACTAGAAAATTATAAACTATACATCACTTACACAAGACAAATTCATTTTCACTACACATAATAAAATACATTTATATTCCTTCACATATAAAAACACATACAGTAAGTTTCCTACAACTCTTTATATAAAATAAATAAATACACATCAAATAACATATTTGTTATATAAATATTTAATATTATTTATAAATAATTATAAAAATATATTTCTACATAAACAAACATCACCAACTATTCCCAATACATTTAAACAATATTCATTAAATGTGGTAAACTTAAACAATATATAATTTACTCTTCCCACTACACTTAAAATTTAGTAATAAAACATACAAAACATTAACCATATATAATTTACTATTCCCAATACAGTATACATTAAATAATAAAAACTACTTTACATTGAACAAATTAAAATTACTATTCCCACTGCACTAATTAGTAATTCAGGGAAGATGCTGGACACTAAACATATAACAATTACTATTCCCACTGCAATAAAAATTAAATGAGGGAAGGTGCTGGACACTAAACATATAAAATTACTATTCCCACTGCAATAAAAATTTAAGTCAGGGAAGGTGCTGGACATTAAACATATATAAATTACTATTCCCACTTCTGTCAGTATTAACTCAGGGAAGGTGCTGGACATTAAACATATATAAATTACTATTCCCACTTCAGTGAGTATTAAGGGGCCCATTAGGATGTCGGGCGGAAGCACTACCGCCGTGCTGGCGGATGCAAAAACCACCAGTTACCGCCTGCACGCAGCAGTCCACACGCCCGCCCGATTACGATGCGAAAAGTCAGCCAAACACCGCCGGCAAGCCAGCGACACCGTCCGCCATCAAAGTTCGCCCGTACACGTAGCGGCGCAGCACAATTGACACACACCGTCCGACGAAACACGTACCGCCCGGCGTACAAATTACGATGCCGCACACAAACTGAACCCACGGCTAAGAGACACCGTACGTCAAACCGAAGCGGTAACACGTACGCCGAGCACGGACACCGAAGAAGCGGCACCCCCGAGCATGAATCCAGCACTGCAGGCCCTCCCTATGCTCTATCTGATGCACCACCAAGGACGCAACGTACCGCGAAGACGCAGGTAGGCACACATACAACAAGTGCACGCAAACAGCGCACACAGTGCAAGGGCGGAAAAAGCGGACAACCCCCACCCCCGCGTGTACACGACACATCTACCATAGCATCCACATATGACACACAGGCCAAATTGTAACATCTCGTAACACATGTGTACACACCACCTGGGACTAGGAACCAACCACCCCGTCACGGCCCCAAAGCGGCGATGACGCTGCCACACATGCGCACAACGCAGAGGCCAACCGCAGCGCCATGCATGCGTCGCACACAGACACAGGGACACAACCAAGCAGCACACACACCAGCCCCACCCCGAACGCACATGACACGTGACAGGCCTGCCACAGACATGTCCCCAACGCCCAATTCACGGACAACACCCAACGTCACACAACCGACGCACACATGTCAGTGAAGTCACGCAACAGCAGGACACACCCCAGTGCAACAAACATGGCGAAGCACACAGCGGCGGCAACACCAACTAGGAGAAGCAGGGCCCCTTCGGGAAGAGGAACGCCAGTACCACACTGAAACACCCATACCACCCTGCACATATGAACAAGACATACAAAACGGAACACCAAAGAGCCCGGGGACCGACAACAGGTGGCCCAAGAATAACACTCACACACAAGGCCCAACGCAGAGCGGAAAGGCAGCCTGCCGCCCACACAAGGGAGAGCAGACAGCACTGAATGACCTTCCATTCCAACTCCGAAACCACAGCCCTACGAAAGAAGCCGGTGAATACAGCCATTGTCCAATAAAAGACCAACACAGGCATGCAGAGGAGACCGACCACAGGGCAGATAGCGCATATCACAGAAGAACACAACGGACGGGAAAGAATAAAGAAAACACTCCCCCATGTCGGCCCCATGCAAGTTAATTGGAAGGAGTCACACATCACTGACCTTGAACTGTCTGAGAAGCATGTGGGATGAGGGCCCGTGTCCTCCGCACAAGCCAACAGAACACAAGTCCTGTCTCCCTACGACTACACAGAGCTCACAGCAACCTCGGAGCGTGCACATTGCAGACTGCACACACAGCCGGAGCACGCCACCACAACGCACCGCTGCAAAATGGCAACCGCAACACACCTACCCAACTACGCCGGACAGGTCAAGCTGTACAAAACCAACCTGATACATATATTGGGATGCGAACTCCTGTCCCTGCTGAACGTAAGTTACCGACTGACTTACCGCATCACATTGTTCAGCTGCGTCATACCCGTCTTCTACTGTCGGAGGTGTCCCTACCAGCATCCCGTGGAGATGTGTCTCTCCAACCCGGCATGTCTAAAGGCGGACCTGCTAGCACTACTCCTCCCTCTGGACGCACACGACAGGGCCTGCTCTGCCTATGGGGGCATGGCGTATGTGGCCAACATCGCACCCGCACTGAAATGGGACCACTGTGCCTCCACACGACGGATCATCGAGCACAGCTACATCGAATGTCACCCAGCATGCCCCATCATGGTCCTCCAAGGGACAACGTACGAACAACACCTTGACAGCCACCATCCGCTACATTGGCTGGCAAACATAAACACCACCAATGACATGGAAGCCCTGCTGGACGGCATCGCATACCTGACAACCTGTAAATTCGTCGGACCCCAACGCAGGTTCCCCGATTGACCTATGATGTCCAACCCCGCACCCATGCTTAGCTTCCGCACGGACTGGCCAGTCACCACCACAACAGCCATACCAAACGACCGGCAACAATTACCACACCATCAACGACATCGCCATGACATCGGATATGACCGGGACATGCACACTGTTCCCCATCACATCCAGGAACACCGCATGCATCGTGGGAGGCAGTGGCATGGGGTCTGTGTATCGCACCCACATGGACGGAACTGCACGAACAACCAGGACACGACATGGATCCAGCGCCCATGGACACACACACCGCTCAGTGGACATGAATAGGTCGCCTGGAGTCTGTGGGTGCTGCACCCCTCCCACCCCCGCCCCGGGAATCCCATACCAGGACCTTTGCACGGACGACAAGTGCAAACAACAACAACACGACCCCAGTGACTGTGACATGTCCAGTAACCACCACATTGCAACAACAAGTGGCACGCCGCTGCATGCACGCAAGCACATGCCCTGATGTCATCTCACATGCACGCGTGCATGAGGAACAACCGCAGCAAACCTGTCACATGGAACTGAGATGGACTGTGCCCATGATGCCAAGCGGTCTGGTAGGCTACTTGTATACCGTCTGTGTCAAAGTCCGCAGCTCCGCAGCTATACGTAAATGTACATTAGCACAGCCTTGGCCAAGCAGATGTAACTCTGAAGCCCACATCCCACATGCAACAGCCAATCACATGTAACCCCACACCCTATCCCATTTGTAATCATGCTCAGTATATCCTCAACATGTATTCCGCTGCCAGTAGTGTCCACTATACTGCATCACAGAGGACAGAAGACTCAATATAATGTTTGAAACCAAAACTGTCTCCGCTGACTCATTTCACAAGTACGAATGAGAGAGGATGAGAGTATGTGAAGTACACGGCAGTCGTGACATGACCATGTAGTCCACTGGTATTGGATGTCAACGCAAATGAGTAGCACAACTGTGGAAGACACACATGTGTCGTGTGAAGTCGTATGGACGCAGTGCTCAGGTGGGTGGGTGCGACGGGTAGATGCGCACATGCCAAGTTGGAGCACGCCGTGTTGGGAGGGGTCATGAACAGTACACCACCGCTTCCCTGGGCATTGTGAGAGGACACCTGTCGGGGGGGAAGTGAACACGTGTGTGCACAGCAGCCGGGCACACGAACAATGCGGAACCAGGCGCACACGTCAGCCCACCCTCCGTGGACTAGCTGGATCCTGTTGTGCGCCCGCCATGCCCCTTGACAAGGCACACACAGCCCCAGTCGACCAGGTGTAACCCCAACATAGTCAATCCGCACAGGCGATACAGGGCACGGGATGGCAGTGGAGCATGGTGTGTGAGAGGTCTCCTCGCGCTCCTCCTGGTCATATCACGCAGGCAATAGAACCTCAACGTGTAGCATGGCACAAGTCAAATGGAAGTGTAGGGGGACGCACCTCAGCACGAGCAGCACTGACGTCACGGGAGGTGGCTCGCACCATCCCATCCATTGCCCATTATACCAACCACGCCACATGCCATTGCGACTAAGTGCAAGCGCGTGCGCCACCACCCCCGAGCCCTCCCCAGAGAGGCCAAAGAGTGAATGTGTGGGCCATCAGTCACAGACGGACGCGGCCTGGCCGCAAGGGCAGCCACAGCCACTGGGTGTCGCAGGTGGCGGATCCGGAAGGCGAAGACTGTGATGCATAGTCCATGCAGGCCGGGTCTCCATTTGGGGCACCACGCAGGTGGACGGCGTCCCGCCACACATCATACCCTGAGACAGCCCACTCGTGCAACTGGACCCACACATACACTCCTTGCCCTCTCTGGTGCGAGCTTGGGGCTGCCTGTGCAAGCGCTAGCCTCGCAGGTGCACATGCATATTGGGGGAGCGAGGGGAGGACATGAGGGCTGGGGCGAAGATGACTGTATCACTGTCAGTGAGTACAAGGGATGACCCAGATGTGGAAAGGAAGAGATGTGTCCCGTGTGTACTGCAACTAGTCGCCAATCCAACTACCCCCCCATGTCCGGAATGTAAGCCCGCACCTAGGCCCGCCCATCCGCCCCATCGAATATACCACCAGCACAACAACCTTCCCATTCGAAACACTGACTGGGGGTGGCGACCAGTGAACAAACATGTGTAGCCTACCCACGCGTACATGTGGGCCCTCCATGATCCATGTCACCTGCGGCAAAGTCATGACATGCGCAATGAGGGAAGTGAGGTGAGCTGTCCGCCCCACGCACAGAAGGTGCATCAGCTCCACAGACCCAGCAGCGAGTCCAGCAGGGGTCACATGTGCAGGGGCAGCTGTGCCTGGTGTGAAGGCACATGCACATAGACAGCACATCGACCAATGTGTAGTCTGCCCACATCTACAGTCCATCATCATGCGGACATAGGAATTGTACACAGGGCAACACATCTTAGTGTGTGCACCCACCGTGACCAACAATGCGCAATCATCGACGTACCCGCCCTGTGCATGGCCCCCCACCCAACGGAGGCACATCCAGTGCCACCATCCCACACACACAAGCCTTCCACGGAACATGCTGTGTCCAATGGTCAGTACAGAGTCAGCGCCCATCTGGTGGATCCTGAACAGGAGACACATGCACACACATGATAGCTCCCACTATGTACGTCTGCCACCTGGCACGTGCAATGTAACCTCTCACCTGTGACGTGTGACTGCAAGCACACAGCCGTCTTGGCATGGGGCTGTCAATGTGGACACCTGTCAATGTTTCGGGAGGTGTGATCCGTACAGTGCTGTACATAGGGTGCAGTGCTGACACCTACTACTGTCTCATATCCCCTCGTGCCACAGGTCCCACTTGTTTTGGCCGCTCAGCCTGTGCCCACATCGTCGTCGTCGTGTGCCATACTCATCCAGCCTCGGAAGCAGTGCCATGCTCAGCAGACATTCATGTTGCCGTGGCGTTGCCGCTTGACGAATATGCAGTCAGTCCCCATCAGCACGCCCCGCAAGTCATTGGGGCCTAGATCCCCATGTGCATGACCATGGCAGTGGTTTGCATCACTAGCCATTGCCATTGGTGGGAGACCTGTGTAAGTGTATTGTGGCCGTGCCGTCCCTGCTTGACAGCTGGGCTGTGACTCATGTGCTTGCTCAGTCATGTCAGTGATGTGAATGCGAAATTGCTATGTGTTGTGTTGCTTTGACATGTGTCCACTGCCATCTTCCCTAGGCGGAGACCGAACATTGACTGCCCATACCAATTGCTGGCGGACATGGAGGATACTGAGGTCATAAGGAAGTTTCGGCTGGACAGGCCAACCCTGCATCGACTGTGTGCCATGTTGGAACCCCATCTCCGTCCCCGCAGGGTGTATCCGACAGCATTCACCCCCACGGCTAAGGTGATGGCCGCCATGCATTTCTTCGCCACTGGGTCATTCCAGCACACAGTGGGCAGTGGAGGAGGGATGTCCCAGCCCATGTTCAGCAAGGTGCTGAGGGATGTACTGGCAGCCATGATGCTGTACCGAAACAGGTACATCAGATTCCCCAGGGCTCGTGAATTGGCGGCAGTGAAGGGTGCATTCTATGCCCTTGGCAGGATCCCACACGTCGTTGGTGCCATTGATTGCACACATGTTGGCCTTGTTCCACCACAGGCCACTGAGCACCTGTACCGCAACAGGAAGCACACGCACTCCCTGAATGTGCAAGTGGTGTGCCTTGCGGACATGGTGATAACCCACGTGTGTGCAAAGTTCCCAGGCTCGGCCCATGACGCACACGTAATGCGCAACAGCATCTTGCCACGACTGATGTCCAATCTGCAACAGGATCGTGGCTGTATTGTCGGTGAGTATGTGGAGTGGTGTAGCGTGCTGGTTGTGCGATGCTGTCCCCTGTCCAGTTGGAATAGCAACGGTTCTCTGTGTCCCTCACACCCAGGTGACTCTGCGTACCCGAATGGGGCATGGCTGCTCAGTCCATTGAGGAATCCTCGCACCCCAGCAGACGATCGCTACAATGAGGCACATGGGAGGACCAGACGTGTGGTCGAGCGTACCTTTGGCCTCCTCAAGTCCAGGTTCAGGTGCCTGGACCGCACCGGGGGTGCGCTGGCGTACTCCCCACAGAAGGTGTGCCAGATAGTGGTGGCGTGCTGCATGCTGCACAATCTGGCCATTCGGAAGCAGATCCCCCTCATTGTGGATGACGGAGATCAACCAGGGCCCCAGCCCGCAGACCAGGACAGCTCGAGTGAGGAGGACAGCGGAGAGGAGGAAGCTGGGAATGTGCGCCAGCAGCTCATCGCCCGCTACTTCACTTGACGGTGAGTGTCCATGTACGACGGCTGATGTGTCTGTATTTGTGCAGGTGTGTGTGTGCTGTGTCAGGGTGGCCTTTTGTTCACTGCGTGCTGTGTGTCAACGCTCCATGCCCAGGTTAGTATGCCACTGATGGTGGCTGTGGCATTGTGCCCTATTGCTCTGTGCGATGTGTGTACATTGCTTGTAGTTGTTGACATGTACTGTGTGATGGGTGTGTGACACACTCATTGAATGTGCTCCTGTTCTGTCTCCCACCCCTAGGTCCCTACAGGCCCTCCGGTTCCATTGCCATGCCACGCATCAGGTGCCGTTCCGCTCAAGGTGGCCGTTGTATTCCGTACAATTAAAACACAGGGCACAGACAGCAGTTTGTGGAAGAGGTGCATTTATTTCAAACTGTGACATGTGATTGTGTGTAAGGTGATGACAAAAGTGGTGCGTGCAGTGACAATGAGCTGTCGGTCATGGCTGCGTGATGCTCAGGGTGTACCCACTGGTTCTATGTCCATAGTCCAACACACACATGCCATCCAGATGGCTGTGTGGAGTGGGATCGTAGTCCAAGTCAATGCAGTGGGTGGTCAAGGAAGGCTGGCTGGCTGCCTCACTTGCGTCTGGAGCGTGCGAAGTCCTCCCGGGAGATCTGTTTCCACTTCGGACGGCCCCTTCCACGTTTGCGAGGGGGGTGCCTGCTTGCGACATGCTGGTGGTTGAGGTGTGCTCACTGGCTGTGGACGCAGGGGAACTGGACACTGCTGCTCGACCCTGCGCCCCGGCAGGTGGTGGCGGAGGGGGAGCTGCTGTCCCTGGCTGTGACCTCACCGCCACCACCAGCTGGCCCATGAGGTCCACGAGTTGGCCCATACGGGCGTCCATGGACCTCAGCACCCCCAGCACCTCACGCGTGTCTGTAGCTGACCTGGCCCATTGTCCTTGGGCCTCTTCATAGGCCCCAAGGACTCTGGCCATTTGAGGCAGGGCATGGCTCCCAGGGGAGGCTGGCGTTTCCCTGACCCTGCTCCTCCTACCAGTCCTGCTGCCACCGGCCTGCCCACTAGCCACATTGCTCACCACGGTCCTCGCCCTGGCTCCCAGGGTGGATCCAGTCGTCCGGGCCACCACCTGCGCTGGGGCTGGGGCCAGCGAAGACGTGGTGGCGGTTGCGGCAGTGGTAGTGGCCGCAATGACCGTGGGTGTGGCCGCAATGACCGTGGGTGTGGCCGCAATGCCCGTGGGTGTGGCCGCAATGCCCGTGGGTGTGGCCGCAATGACCGTGGGTGTGGCCGCAACGACAGTGGCAGCAGGGGGCTGGGAATGTTCAGCAGCCCTGGATGATGGGTTGGTGGGTAGGAGGGGTCCTGGGGAGCGGCTGGGCCCTGCCACACTAGATGGGCCTGCTTGGTGGTCCGTGTCCGAAGAGGAGGACAGATCCTCCACATCCGTGTGTCCTCGTTGGGGGCTTGTAGGCTGGCTGTGCTGGCTGCTGTCTCCATCCCCAGCATCCAGCAGTTCGTCACCTGTGGAGAGAATGAGATTTGTTATTGTGTTGCACCTGGCGAAGTCTGTATTGGTTGTCTGACATTCTCCGTTCGTGCACTCTCGTGCACGTGTGTCCCGGAGGCGGGTGTGTGGCTGTACAATCTGTTGTTGTGTGTGCTTGGCAATGGGACTGTGTGCTGTGCACATGTGGCATGGGACGGATTGGCTATGCCGATGGGTGTGTTGCTGTGCTCCTACTTATTGTGACTCTGGTGTATGCGGGCTCCAGGCCCATCCTGGGTCTGGTTTGTACTTTGCTTTTGGGGTGCATATGGAACGCTTAGGAACGCATTTGGCAACATGGGGGTCATGCCCCAGGAACGCATTTGGGATGGAATATGCTTTTGGGGTGCAAATGGAACGCTTAGGAACGCATATGGCAACATGGGGGTCATGCCCCAGAAACGCATTTGGGATGGAATATGCTTTTGGGCTACATGCTGTGAGCCATGGGTGCCGAACGTGACATGTGTTGTGGCAGCATGACAGTGCATGGTCTGAGGTGTGTGCATGCCTGACATACCCTGCATATTTGCTGTCTGTTGTGATTACTGGACATGGCATTGGACGCATCGTTATGAGTGTGTGATGGTTGTGTGCCACCCGACGTATTGCAGTTGTCCCATCTCCTTGGTGTGCGTGCTGCCCTGTGCCATGTGCATCACTGCAGTGCTCGGGGGGGTGTGGCCCATGTTGTGTGTTGTTGCTCACAGTGTGGCGTGCGCTTCATTGACTTCTGGCACATGGTTGGTCATGGGCATGTATCTTAGCGTGACTGCTGTATGTGTGGCAGCTGTGCGGATGACATGCCTTTCATGAGACTGGGGCTGACGGATGGGATGGATGGTATGTTGTATGTGCATGGTGTGTCTGTGTGTTTGATGGGTTCAGTGGTGTTCGTGTGCATTTATGTTGTTCCGCTCTGTTGCGTCTAGTGTTGTTTGTCTTACATAGGCGTAGTTGTGGGGTGTGTGGTTGACAGGCAGTAGGGGCTACATGGACAGGACTTCAATGGTGTTTCGGTTGTGTGTGATGGGTTGCACAGTGGCTGCCGTGTGGTACTATATTCAGTGTGGCTTGTGCATGCAGACGTGGCTCCTTGGGTGTTGCTGTGTCTGTGATGGGTCATGTGGGGTGTGAGTCTGTGGTTCATGTCCGTGTGCACATTGTTCACTTGTTCGTGACAGTGGGCGGTGCTGCGTGTTCGTCTGCTACGTAACATGTCCCATGTGTTGGTCGTGTTACGGTCCTCATGCCTCCAGTAATCCAGCCCTGTCCAGTTTCCCACCTGCAGGTTGTTCGTGCGTGCACTGTACTGGATGCCACATGGTTCTAAGCGGGGGGTGCTCCATGTTGCAGGTCTGTGGGGGTGGGGGCGGTGTTGTGGGTCGTGGTGATGGCTGGACACCCACTGACACCGATTGTTGTGGACCGTGATGTCTACCTTTCGGCTGTCGGTGTGCACTGCGGTGGCTGACACGTGGGTGTGGGGTGTGGGGGATGCTCCTCCTTGCTGTGCTGTGGGACTAGGGGCCTGGTGTGTGTTGTACTTGAGCTGTCCACCCTCCCACCCACTGCACTTTGTGTTCCTGCCACTTACCTGTTACTTGTCGGTTAGTGCAGCTATGGCGGACACATGGGTGTGGTGGGTGCTCGTTGTGGCGCTTCTGGCATACTTGGGGACCTGTTGGTGGTTACGTGGCTGGCTGAGTGTACACATGCCCCCACGTATCTTACAGTTGTTAGGTTTGGGCTGTGTGTGGTGGTGTCTGTTGCATGTGTGTGTGATGTGTTGTGTATTGTGTGCTGGACATGGGGGTGTTTGTCCCTGGGAGCTGTGGCATGGTGGTAGTGCATGTGAGTACATAGCGGTGTGCTGGTATACATTAGTTTGTACTTACCAGCCTCCACTCCCCTGCTAATCCGGCGAGGATCTCCGGATGTATAATGACTCGCACCTTCTCCTCCCACGCTTTGAAGGTCTTGAAGAGCGCGGGATTCCCTCCGCCAGTGAGGGCAGCCAGCTCTCTGTTCTTGCTCTCCTTCTTCTTGACCAGGCTCTTGATGTCATTCCACCGTTTGTTGATTTCAACTCTGTTCCTGGGCAGGGTCCCGACTGCATTGACCTGGTCTACGATCCGGTTCCACATTCTGTTTCTGGTGGCTAGTGGTGTGTGCTGGACCAGGTTCCCATAGATTTGTGGGTGCACCTTGATAATCTCGTCGACCATGACCGTCAGCTCAATGGGCGTGAACTTGGGCATTCTTTGTGGTGCCATGGTGTTTGTGGTGCTGGTGCGGTGTGTGTTGTGTAATGTGCAGGGGGTTTGTGGTGCCGGTGTTTGGTGGTGGTGGTGGTGGTGGTGGTGGTTGCGATGTGTGCGTTTCTGTGGTGTGCTGCTGTCCTTGCTGTGTCACTGTGTCCTCTCCTCTCCTCTCTAGTTTGCAATGTTGCAAGGGGTTGTGGTCTGTGGGAGTGCTGCTTTTGTACTTACCTATGTGGGTGTGTCCTCATGGTCTGTTGTTTTCAGGTGTGTTGTGTCTGGTGTTCTGGCCTTTGTATTTTTTGTTTGTCCAGGGGGGGTGTTTTCGGGATGTGTACTGTGCTTGTGTATTTGTGCGTGCCTTGCTGTGTGGACTTGTTGGCCATGTTGTGTGCGATTGTTTTTGTCAGCGGATGGTTTCTGTGCAGGGACGTGGGCGCCATGGCTTCTGCCGTGTCAATTCTCATCGGCGTTGTTTGCGCTGGCGGGCGGTATATTTGTGGTTTACCCGCGCTCATGGCGGTGCGATCGTAATTTCACGTGCGGTGTGTCGGCCGTGAGGGCGGGCGGTTTTGTGTTGTCGTGCGTGTTTCCGTCCGTGGCGGGCGGTTTGACTCCGACTCGGACAAGGGCGGGCGGTATCTTGTGTGGTTTTTCCGCCGATGGCGGTTTTCGGTTTGTGTAATCGTAATGGCGTGGTCGGTGTTCAGACGGTGTGTGCGGGCGGATTTTTGCCGCTTTCATGCCTGGCGGATTTTTTTACGCCGGATATCGTAATGGGCCTTTAAGTCAGGGAAGATGCTGGACACTAAACATATAAAATTACTATTCCCACTTCAGTCAAAATTAAGTCAAGGAAGGTGCTGGACATTAAACATATATAAATTACTATTCCCACTCCAGTAAATATTAACTCAGGGAAGGTGCTGGACACTAAACATATAAAATTACTATTCCCACTCCAGTGAAAATTAAGTCAGGGAATATGCTGGACACTAAACATATAAAATTACTATTCCCACTTCAGTCAAAATTAAGTCAGGGAAGGTGCTGGACATTAAACATATATAAATTACTATTCCCACTCCAGTAAGTATTAACTCAAGGAAGGTGCTGGACATTAAACATATATAAATTACTATTCCCACTACAGTAAATATTAACTCAGGGAAAGTGCTGGACACTAAACATATAAAATTACTATTCCCACTTCAGTCAAAATTAAGTCAGGGAAGGTGCTGGACATTAAACATATATAAATTACTATTCCCACTCCAGTAAGTATTAACTCAAGTAAGGTGCTGGACATTAAACATATATAAATTACTATTCCTACTCCAGTAAATATTAACTCAGGGAAGGTGCTGGACACTAAACATATAAAATTACTATTCCCACTCCAGTCAAAATTAAGTCAGGGAATATGCTGGACACTAAACTTATAAAATTACTATTCCCACTTCAGTAAAAATAAGTCAGGGAAGGTGCTGGACATTAAACACATAAAAATTACTATTCCCACTACAGTAATTATGAAGTCAAGAACACGCTGGACACTAAGGGGTCGATTCCGATTCGGGCCGGAAAAAGCACCGACCGACTCGGATCCGGAAAAAATACCGACCGACACGTACCAGTGGCGCCCGACACGCCAAGTACGATGCAAGCCGCGATAAATCCGACCGACACGTCAGGAAACCAAGCCGACCGACCGAGCCGCTCGGAAAATAGCAATCCGGCCGGAAAAACACGCGAATCCAACCGACCGACACGCACCCGGAACAAATCCGACCGAATCGTACCCGCCAACTCCAACCCGCAAAGTACGATGCAAGGCGCGAAAAACACGACCGAGTCGGACGGAGGACAAGCCGTACGACCGACACGCATACAAAACCGAGCCGAAGCAACACAATACACCGCGACCGACGCGTACGCAGCATACAAAACTGCACAAACACAGCGTGAACGAAACGGAAAACACCGTACGAGACCAATGCAGGGTCCGACTCGGTCACAAGAACGTTTCCAACATACACAAACAGCACAAAGGAAAAATCAACCAAAAAAAGGCCAAACAAGCAATTACCAAGCCAATAAATACTGGGGGGGGGTGGGGACAGAGAACAAAGACACACCCACAACTCCACCTATATAAAGGACACACATCACTACCATGAGCCTTTGCAAATGCCATTCCACTGCCAGCACCCAAGAGAAAGCAACCACACACCCACAGCTCATCCCCCACACAAGCCACACACCAGCAGCACACCAACAAATACCTACCTCACATACACCCAGCACAACACATACCCACACACCCTCACCTGCACACCAACACACACATCACCCACCATCACCACCCATCACCATGCCCCCCAAGAAGAATCACAAGTTCCTAGATTGTGAATTGGAAGTCCTGGTAGACGAGATCCTCAGGGTAGAGCCACAGCTGTTTGGCACATTGGTCCAACAGACCCCCATGTCGCAGAAAACCAAGATGTGGGAGAGGATCATCAACAGGGTGAACGCACAATCACCATGTCGGCGCACAAAGAGCGACATCCAGAACAGGTGGTATGACGTGCGCAGGAGGGTACGGAAACTGCTGAAGCAAGATTACATCAACAGCCAACACACCGGCAGTGGCCCTCCAGCCAAGCCAATATACCTCAGGCCCTGGGAGGAGAAGGTGCGGGCCATCCTACCGCCAGTGAGCATATATGGACTAGAGGACATCCCAGAGCCTGGTGAGTACACAACAAATGTACACAATATACTGCCACAAAACACACACACATCACTGTCAAGGGGAGAGTCAAACCATGCACTCATAGCAATTACACAGCAACTAGAACAGAATCATCCCAAAATGTGTATGTCAGTCAGATAAACCCAACACATGCCATCAAAAAAGTCACATCCAACTGTGCCAACACATGTACAAACACAACCACAACTACAGCTAGGCAGTGGCACAAATAGAACTAACACACACATCCACACATGTAGCCACCACAACAACACCAACACACAGTGAAGACCACTCAAAGGAAGGAATACTGTGTATGCTGGACAATTCAGTGTAGCCAATAGCATCATGGGAGTCGCAGTCACACATATTGCCCCCCCCACAACTGTCCCATCAACACCACCATGAACCATGCGCACATCACAAGGAGTGGAGAAGGACTCACAAGATGGCTGACACTGGCTACTGCTGTGAGGAGCACAAGGCCCTGCTGCCAACTGTGCACCAACAAACAGCAGGACACCACTGACTGACATCCTGAGAGACAACTTACACTCCCTGCAATGCAAGCACGTTCCATGGTGGGATATCTGGCTGGCTGGGTGGGAAGGGGGACTTGCAGCACTGACCATAGTCACCAGCACCTCCCCTCACACCCCCCCCAACACAAACTCCACAGTACCCACCTGGTAGAATGCAATGCCCTCCATCCTAACACAAGATCCCACAAAGCACCACCACCCTGGCTTATGTTGTGTGAAGCACAGGGACACTCTTGGGACTCTTAGCCAAACAACTGCCAGGACAACACTCCCAGCCATCCTGTCAGCACAGCCAGCCCACCCCACAGGGAAGCAGAGTCAAAAGAAAGGATGCATGGGCATGCTGGGAAGGGGGTGGAGGCAATAGCATGATGGGAGTCGTAGTCACAGACATAGCTCACCCCCACAACTG